>JAVXUP010002133.1:0-157274 GCA_033070095.1 Escallonia herrerae | reverse complement strand
TATATATATATATGTATATATATCTATGTATATATATATATATGTATATATATATATGTATGTATATATATGTATCTATGTATATATATGTATATATATATGTATATATATATATCTATGTATATATATGTATATATATGTATATATATACATATATGTATATATATACATATATGTATATATATATATATATATATATATATATATATATATGGGGACCGATCCACACCCACCGGTGGAGAAATAACAATTTCTCCACCGAACCGCATGGTAAGAGCAGCGGTTGGGCCACGTGGCGCAAAAAGGCGAAAAAGGCGTACGGCCACTGCATTAATGGCGAAAAAGGCACGAGAAATGGTGAGAAAAATGGTGAGAAAATGGCGAGAAGGAGAAAAAGGACACCAACCGCATGCACAACCAGCGGTTGGCATTAATATGCCCTGCCACGTGCCGTCCCCCACCCCTGCCACGTGGCCCAACCCCATGGCCCCTGCCACGTGGCGTCCCCTCCCCTGCCACGTGGCCCACCAGCATGGACAACCGGCGGTATGGGGCGATGGCCCTGCCACGTGGCATCCCCTCCCCCCCTGCCACGTGGCCCAACCGCGTGTGGTACCAGCGGTTGGTCCCCTCCCCTGCCACGTGGCGTCCCCTCCCCCTGCCACGTGGCCCAACCGCGGGTGGTACCAGCGGTTGGTCTCCCGCCCCTGCCACGTGGCGTCCCCTCCCCCTGCCACGTGGCCCAACCGCGGGTGGTACCAGCGGTTGGTCTCCCTCCCCTGCCACGTGGCGTCCCCTCCCCCTGCCACGTGGCCCAACCGGTGGTACCCGCGGTTGGTCCCCTCCCCTGCCACGTGGCGTCCCCTCCCCCTGCCACGTGGCCCAACCGCTGGTACCACCCGCGGTTGGTCCCCTCCCTCTGCCACGTGGCGTCCCCTCCCCTCATCCGCAGGGCCCAACCGCTCCTACAACCCGCGGTTGGTCCCCTCCCTGCCACGTGGCGTCCCCTCCCCCTGCCACGTGGCCCAACCGCTCCTACCACCCGCGGTTGGTCCTCCCCTTCCCCTGCCACGTGGCGTCCCCCGCGTGATGCCCCCACCTGGTGTCCTTCCCCACGATGCCACGTGTCGTCCTTCTGCCGAAATTTTTTTTTTGCCGCAGCCTTTGACCGCATAAACACCCACCCTTCCTCACTTTTTTCTGTCTTTTTTCTTCTCGCTTCTCTCTTTATAATCCCCTCCCCCGAACCCTTCTTCTGCACTCTGTCATCTTTTACCAACTTCCTTCGTACTTCATATCTCACCTACATAATCTCCATAACAATACAAATCAAAAAATTTTACGCTAGAAGATCGGTGGATAACCGCTAGAAGATCGGTAGTTTTTTCTTTAAATACATCAAGTCACAACAAGTAAGTATTTTGAATTTCCTTATAATTCAATGTTAGGTTTATACAAATCAGCGTATTACATTTATAGATTCCAAAACAGCGATTTTTTAGGGCGCCAAATATAGACAGTTTTTCACGAATTTATAAAAAATAGCTAGAGCTAGATTTTGCCAAAATGCAAAAAAGAGACCCTAGTTATTCTTAAAGGATCTGTCTCAGGTAAAAATTTCAGATTTTTCCAAAGACTGGAAAGGGGTTAACTGATACAGGGAACCTTGTAACTCTGCAGTGTATTTTAAAATATCAAGCTAGCGCGATTTCGCGCGAAACTTTTATGAGAATCCTAGGATGTTGGGAAGTTCCATTCCCCAGGAATTCGGGCCATTCCGAAGCCGTTACCTATTTTTTTGGCCGAACGGCCCTTTAAGCGCTTGATCCGGACACCGGTTCGCGATTTTTGGGCGAAACCTCCGTAAAATACTTTTTATGTCAAGAATGAATTCAGGAAGCCTCAAGTAGCATTTCGAAGCACTTTTGATATTTTTCGATGCCAGGGGGCATTTCGGTAATTCGCCGCCCCGAGAGGGGTATTTCGGTAATTTTACAGTGCTAAGTTTTTTGACGGACTTTTTAGTCCAGAAATATAATTACAAAACCTGAAATGTTGTTTTGAAGCTGACGTGGCGCGCGTAGGGGTGTTTTGGTAATTTTCCCGCGCCAAGGGGTGTTTTGGTAATTTTCCCGTGCCAAGTTTTTCAAACGACTTTTTAGTCCAGAAATGTAAGTAAACCACCTGAAATGTTGTTTTGAAGCTGGTTCGGGGGCGTTGGGGTGATAGTGAACGCTCAGGGGCATTTCGGTAATTTGCCGCTGATCGGGGGCTATTTTGCTAGGAAGGATCCAGCTTAAAATTCATACCTTAAAATAACTTTTAGTTCAGGAAAGGGTGTGAGACACCCGAAAACTTATTTTGTTCCAGATGTTCTGAACCTTGTGACGCACCGGCGATGACTGCCAGGGGATATTTTGCATAAGTAGCGGGTGTTTTGGTAACTTCCCCCTTTAAAATTTTTCCTGATATATTTGGTATATAATTGACGTAATACATTTAAAAACTTGACTTTAAAGCGGTTTTGAGGTGTTGGGGGTGTAGGGGCCATCGGGCTATATATTGCTATATAACCACGTTGGCGCTAAATTCAGTGGGAACTAGCGTAATTAAGCGTTCGGAGTGGTGGGAATTGAGGATTTGTTTTAATACATTGAAATAATGACTATTGCTAATGTGTTGGTAAGCTAGGTTAAAGATCCAGTTATAGTTTTGGAATGTAAATATTATGGATATTATGGACGCTAAGTTGGTTTATAATTATATTTTGTTCTTAAAGGTATGAATTTCAGCTCTGGACCTCATGATACATCAATCCTATACGATGACGATGACCACGTCGCGAGGCACGTATTTGACGGTGTCGATAGGGGTGTTTTGGAAACAATTCAAAGCACAAGGCACCTTGAAGAGTGGGTACTAAACGAGGAACAAATACAGCTATTACACCGTCAAAATTTAACCCTGTTCACCGATCCCGGGAAATGGTCTCGACACGACGATTGCCTTATATCCGCTCTAGTTGAACGATGGAGGAGCGAGACGAACTCATTTCACTTCCGGTTTGGTGAAATGACTGTTACGTTAGAGGACGTCGGATTTATACTTGGAATCCCATGTCACGGCAGACCCGTTACTTTGAACGTGCCGTCTGCATCCATAGCGAATATGGCTATGCAGTATTTTCCGGGAATTCCAAGGGCAGCGCTTACAACAAACGGCGTCAAGCTTAAATGGCTGAGAGAGCAGTACGGCGTGCTACCGGATGAATACACTCCTCAAGATTTCGTGACGTATACGAAGGCATTCCTTCTGTATATTATTGGAGCTATATTACTTCCGACGCATTCGAAAAACACGGTGCATCCGAAGTATATGGTGTTCTTGGAGGATCTTGAGGAGGTATACTCCTATTCGTGGGGTTCAGCTGTCCTTGCGCACCTATATCGAGCACTGCATAAGGCTACGAGAAACGGTGCCAAGTCCATTGCCGCCTGCCTGACTCTATTACAGGTATGAGCATTTATTTTCTTGGTAGGATCCTTAGTCAATATATTCGGGATTAATTACTAATTCCATATAATGTTTGCATTCACAGGTTTGGTCTTACGAGAGGCTACCCATGGGTCGTCCACAACCGTTGGTAGATTCCGATGAGACGTGGCCTAGGGTGTGGGCCTGGGGGCCTACGACCAACCGGAGGAGGAGACGGGTAGACCCTCACCACCATCTAAAGTTCTATCGGGGGGAACTAGAGATACTAGATGCATCCCAGGTGACGTGGCAGCCATATGGCAAGGTGATGCATCTGTTGGATGAGTGGTGTTGGCAACTTCCGGTGTCGTACGTGCTGGCAGGTTTGGTTCGGGTGCCGCTCATTCACTTCGAAGAATGTGAGTTTCAGATGCCCGATCGAGCTATGAAGCAAGCTGGCTGTCCACAAGGGATACCAAAACCCGCTGTAGACATGCGGCCATACAGGGGTGGTCGAGGGCCGAACTTCGAGGTGGCTGATGCCTTGATTTTGTTGGGTGACGAGGTGCACCAGTGGAATACCTGGCAGGAAACGTATGATAGCCTTGTATCGCTGAAGCACGACGGCATTAGTACTGAGGAATACTTACAGTGGTTTCTCAGGGTGACGCGCACGAGGGTGAATCGCCCTTCCCAGGTGAAGAAGACATCGTATGCGCCACGTGAGGTCTATGACCAGTTCTGGGCATTGGCCATTGTAAGTCATGCTAGTGTTGTTTGATAATTTATTTGCGCACCTTATCGACCATTTGTCAAATATGATTAGCCATATTTTCTATGCATGTTTTTTAGGTTGACCAGGGCATTGAGGTGTTCAAGCAGCTGGAGTCGTTTGACTGGTTTGTCGCGCAGGCTCCTGACAATCTCAAGAGGTCCATTGAGAAGTACAAGACTGAAGTTCAAAACTTTAGTCTTGCGTACCGGGGTTACGAAGGGGAGCCGTCTAGTCGCCCTCGTCCTGAAGCGTACGACTATCAGCCCCAGAGTCAGGTGTGGGAGTCGTCTGGTCGCCCTCTTCCTGACGCGTACAACTATCAGCCCCAGAGTCAGGTGTGGGAGCCGTCTGGTCGCCCTCCTCCTGACGCGTACGACTATCAGCCCCAGAGTCAGGTGTGGGAGCCGTATAGTCGCTTGCCTCCTGACGCGCCGTCAGCATAGCTATGAATTCTGGGAGCCGTATAGTCGCTTGCCTCCTGACGCATACGACTCTCAGTGCCAGAGTCAGGTTCCCCAAGTAGGAATCCAGGCCTCGCGCCCAAGCTTTCGGTCGGACAAAGGACAAGCGACGAAGCCATTGAGGTCGGACAAGATGGCTTGGATCGACCGGCACTACTTCGGGCATGAGCCTGTCAATTCAGCAGACTTTCCCCTTGCGACATTCCTAGGTCATGAGGATATCAGAACGTTGGCGCCGGAGACAGATCTTTCAAATTTTGTCATGAACGCTTACATAGAACTGCTCCGGATTAGAGAGCAACGTTTTAACCGTTCTGAATATTTGAAGCTTAACATGTATCCCACTCATTTTGTGGAATTAACGGTGAGAGAATTCACAGAATGGAGGCGAGGGGGCGGCAGGAGTAAGTGGAAACCAGGTCGAAACGTGTTAGGCATGATGAACGCAGACTATCAATGTCCCGCTGCTGATGCGAACCTTATCATGATACCCTGTCATCATGCAAACCACTGGTTCCTATTAGTTCTCCATCCAGCGTTCAGAACGGTTCACATATACGATAGCCTAAGGGAGGACGAGCCTGGACAGCTGCTGGCACAGATGTACAACGAGTACATCACTTTAGTGGTTAGTATTTATTTTTTGACCTTGGCTCATAGTATATTGTTCTTGTCTCATAGGCTTGATTCTCGTTTTTATTGTTGGATGCAGACTACTGTCCTCTCGCTAGCATGCGGACGGCCACAGGGTGACCCTTGGACGGTCGTGATGATAAAGGACCGACCAAAGCAATATAACGGTCACGATTGCGGGATTTACGTCCTCAAGTACATGGACTACATTGCTCGCTCGGAAGTGCTCAAACACTCCTCGTGGACTAGGAAGGATGCCTTGACGTTTAGGTATAGGATAGCCTGGGAGCTGAAAAAGAATGAAGCTAGACGCCTTCATTACCATTATCCTGACGTGCGTGGCTAGCTGCTGTGATGTTACAAAAAACTGTACCAAAAAGAAATGTACATAATTTTTCGCATGCTATGAATTTGGCGCTAAAATGTGCGCGAATATACCTTTCATATGACGGCATTCGAAAAAATTACGCGTCTCGCTTTTCGCCGAAATTCATAGAAATGGGCTAACTAGCGTGCATGAGGTGCAATGAGCGAAAAAAAAGTGACAAAAAAAATTACAACTTTTTTCGGAAGCTATCAAATGGGGCCTAAAGTGTGCCCGAATAGGCCCTTCCTAGGAAAACTCAAAAATTAATGTGTCTCGTTTTTCGCCGAAAGTCTTACAAATGGGCTAACTAGCGTGCCTGAAGTGCAATGAGCGGAAAAAAAGTGACAAAAAAAATTACAACTTTTTTCGGAAGCTATCAAATGGGGCCTAAAGTGTGCCCGAATAGGCCCTTCCTAGGAAAACTCAAAAATTAATGTGTCTCGTTTTTCGCCGAAAGTCTTACAAATGGGCTAACTAGCGTGCCTGAAGTGCAATGAGCGGAAAAAAAGTGACAAAAAAAATTACAACTTTTTTCGGAAGCTATCAAATGGGGCCTAAAGTGTGCCCGAAAACGGAGTTACCAAAAATATCAATAATCCACAAATCAAATCACAAATTAAAGATTGCACAAACCAAATCACAAATTTAAACATTATAAAAGTTCAATTTATACAACTGAAACATTAACCCTAACACTCTTCCTCATCATCGTCCTCCTCGACCATACTGCCAGGTTCGATACCTAACACTTTATAATGGTTTCTCTTGTCATGATCAGTCATCTTATTACACAACGCACACTTTCGTAATTTTTTTTGACCCGTTGCTTCTTCAATCGGATTCTTCATGCGTATTGCTCGTTTTCGCCCTTTTGTTTGAGAAATAATTGGATCAAAAATGTCGTCCTCCTCACCTTGTAGGTCAGTGCCGTCAATGACTGGCTGTTTGGCTCGATTGAATCTACCGCCTGGAGTTGTCCGAGTAGTCGGAGTGTCCACAGTTTCTGGTAATGCCATCCTAAACTGTGCATGCTTAGCCTTATCCCGTGCGGCTGCTTCAACTTGATACCTGTACCCATCAAATGTCGACGCTGCATCCATTGATAAACCGTGCATGATGTTACAAAGGTGATTATATCGCAGCGTCTCAGATTGCTCGAAATCAACTGAAACATTGGGCACGTAAGGAATGTGACCGTGGACTCTGTTGGCTTCCTTCGTCCACCGTTCCAAGATATACGGTGGAGGGATTTCACTAGCATTCTTGGCGCTCAAAACCCTCAACGCGTGTCGACAAAGTATACCTTTATGCTCAAACAGTTGACAGTTGCAATTAACCAACCCGGTGTCCTTACAAACTGCTACGGTAAAATGTCGTCTGGTCCTCGGAGCCGACGAAGAGCACGGATTGGCGAAGTTCGTCACATTTGTCAAAGCATAAACCTTGATATCTCTGGTGGAATACTCGTGCAACTTTGTCATGCCATATTGATTCGACTTTAGTAGTTCCTCTTGAAACTGTCGAAACATTTCCTTGGTATAGACTTGAGCCGCATGAGCCTCTAAAGGTGAATAAACTAGTATAGCTCTTTCTTTGCAAACTGTAGCCGCGTCGGCTTCTCTCTCACGGTACAATTGCCTGTCAACGGCTTTCTGCATCTCTAGTACGAACTCCGCTATACTTGAAGACTGGCCTACGTACCCATCAAAGAATGAATTCATAGCTTCGCTTCTCGAGGTCGTAGTCATTCCGGCTGCAAAAAACTTCTTGGTGTAGGCACCGACCCACTGTGTCTTGATCTCATACAACGATTGTAACCATTCGTGATTGTGCAAATAGTAAGTATCCATTAACTTGGCCCACCTCTCCTCGAACACGTCTACCGTCAACGATTTCTTCACACATGTATTAAAGTCAGTCTTGAATGACGGATGGTTTGCATATACATGGTGAAGCCGTTCGGGATATTTGTTGCTTATGTGCCATGTGCACAGGCCATGGTGAGTATCTGGAAGGACCTTAGCGATTGCATTTTTCATTGCCAGATCTTGGTCGGTGATGATGGTCTTTGGAGGAATATGATACATTGCTTGAAGCCACGTTTCAAATAACCACGTAAATGACTCCTCCGTCTCATCCCTAAGCAGGGCAAAGCCAAACGAGATTGACTGATAGTGGTGGTTCACCCCGGTGAACGGAGCAAAAGGCATAGAGTACTTATTGGTGCGGTATGTGGTGTCAAACGTCACAACATCCCCAAAATTTTGGTAAGCAGCTCTAGAACGGGGGTCCGCCCAAAATATAGTACTAATGCGGTTCTCATCATCCAGTTGGAGACTGTAAAAAAATCCAGAATTCTCACTCTGAAGGGACCTGAAGAGATCAAGTGTAGTTTGAGAATCACTCTTACCGAAAGACTCTCTCCTCTGAGCACGAAGTTCATTTCGAAGGTCTACTTCGTTGAAACTCAACTTGTCAATCCCCCCAGCCTGGCTTGAGAAAACCCCCATCATCTTAGAAGGTGGAATTTTAGCCTCGGCCATTGTAAAAATTAGTTGTCTGTGTGCCGCGCTTATTTCTCGGTGTTGATGAATTTGACCAATCTTACTGGGGGTCATCAACTGATGATTATGGCTCAACTCCACTCCTGTGACAACCCAATGGTTTTCATTTTTTCGGTGTACTGCATACACATGGGCCTTGCAGCCGGTACCCGGAAATGTGTCCCGTTTTCTTTGTCTTGTTGTCCCTTCGTCACTGATCCGAACGACCGGAGTTACATGCGGTGCTCCTCTATGACACTCAAATAGTCTTGCACAAATTTGATCTGTATTCGCCCGTTTTCTAGTCGTCTTAGTTCTAATACCGAAACCTATCGTTTTCGAATATGCTCTATAGTATGCTTCAACTTCGTCCAGTGCTTGAAAAACTTGACCAACGTAAGGTGGATCAGAACCTTCACAAAAATTATTTCCTCCAGTTGCATCCATATTTATACTGGAATCTAAAAAATAAAAATTATATCATTCTCAACAAGTCATAGATTTAAATAAAAGAAGAATAAAATTTATTTAAACCACCGTCTTTCGGGAAATTTGGTATAATGTAAAATTAGCAAAATAGCCCCCGATGAGCGGCAAATTACCGAAATGCCTCCGGGGGTTCATTATCACCCTAACGCCCCAAATCAGCTTCAAAACAACCTTTCAGGTGCTTTGCTTACATTTCTGGACTAAGAAATCCTTTGAAAAACTTAACGCTGCAAATTTACGAAAATACCCCTATCGGGGATGCGAATTACCAAAATGCCCCCTGACAAAAAAAATCTGAAAAGTGCTTTGAAATGGGATTTTAAGCTTCCTGAATTCACTCTTTAAAATAACTTTTCAGGTGTCTCACACCCTTTCCTGAACTAAAAGTTATTTTAAGCACAAATTTGTGTAATGTAAAATTAGCAAAATAGCCCCCGGGGGTTCATTGTCACCCTAACGCCCATCAAACCAGCTTCAAAACAACCTTTCAGGTGTTTTACTTACATTTCTGGACCAAAAAACTTTTTTTCGAAAATTACCAAAACACCCCTCGCGGGGGGCAAATTACCAAAATGCCCCTGGCTTCAGAAAATATCAAAATTGCTTTAAAACGCTATTTTAAGCTTCCTGAGTTCATTCTTGATTAAAAAGTATTTTACGGATTTTTCGCCTAAAAATCCCGAACCGGTGTCCGGATCGAGCGCTTAAAAGCCCGTTCGGCCAAAAAATTAGCTAACGGCTTCGGAATGGCCCGAATTCCTGGGGAATGGAACTTCCCAACACCCTAGGGTTCTCATAAAAGTTTCGCGCGAAATCGCGCTGGTTTGATATTTTAAATTACACTGCAAAGTTACAAGGTTGCGTGTATCAGTTAACCCCTTTCCAGTCTTTGGAAAAATCTGAAATTTTTACCTGATACAGATCTTTTGAAAATAACTAGGGTCTCTGTTTTGTACTTTGGCAAAATCTAGCTCTAGCTATTTTTTATAAATTTGTGAAAAATTCTATTTCTGACGCCCTAAAAAATTGCTATTTTGGAATTTTTCGAATGTAATACCCCGATTTGTCAAAACGTAATTTTGACTCCCTAAACACGAATTTTAGACTATTGTAAGAACAATTTAAGCGTAACACAATTTAAACAATCAATTGGTAAGAACAAATTGAAAAATACTTACTTGTTTTAACTTGATATATTTCAAGAAAAATCCACCGATCTTCTAGCGGTTATCCACCGATCTTCTAGCGTAAATTTTTTTGTTTGTATGTAGGTGAGATAGGGAGAATGAGGAGGGTGGAAGAAATGATTCGGGGAGGAGGGATTTTATAGAGAGAAAAGTGAGAGAGGAAGAGAAGAACCGTGAGTGAACAGCAGGGAGGGGGAGGGGGGAATGACACGTGGGGGTGGGGGGTAGGGTGGTAATGACACGTGGGGGAAGAGGGGGTTCACGGGTGGGGGAAGGGGGGTTCACGGGTGGGGGAAAAGGACATAGGGTGGGGGCCACGGGGTGGGGGGCAAGGGGGGTGACGGGTGGGGGGCAAGGGGGGTGGGGGTCACGGAAGGCAATAATGCCAACCGCATGTAGAAGTTGCGGTTGGGCATTATTGCCACCATTTTCTCACGAGTTTTTCATTTTCTCGTGATATTTTCGTGAATTTCTCATAGTATTTTCGTCCTTTTTCGTCCCTTTTTGCGCCACGTGGCCAACCGCTGCTGTTACCTGCGGTTCGGTGGAGAAATTGTTATTTCTCCACCGGTGGGTGTGGATCGGTCCCCTATATATATATATATATATATAGGGGGCCGATCCACACCCACCGGTGGAGAAATAACAATTTCTCCACCGAACCGCGGGTAAGAGCAGCGGTTGGGAAAAAGTTGTACTGACACTACATTTATGGCAAAAAAGGCATGAGAAAATGGTGAGAAAATGGCGAGAAAATGGCGAAAAGGAGAAAAAGGACACCAACCGCATGAAGAAGCAGCGGTTGGCATTAATATCCCCTGCCACGTGGCGTCCCCCACCCCTGCCACGTGGCCCAACCCCATGGGCCCTGCCACGTGGCGTCCCCCACCCTTGCCACGTGGCCCAACCTCGTATACAACCCGCGGTTGGGGCATGGCCCCTGCCACGTGGCGTCCCCCGCCCATGCCACGTGCCCCAACCGCGGGTTGTATACGCGGTTGGGGCGATGGCCCCTGCCACGTGGCGTCCCCCCACCCCTGCCACGTGGCCCAACCGCTTATACAACCCGCGGTTGGGGCGATGGCCCTGCCACGTGCGGCCCCTCCCCTTGCCACGTGGCCCAACCGCATAAACAACCCGCGGTTGGGGGCGATGGCCCTGCCACGTGGCGCCCCCCGGTGATGCCCCCCTCCCCGCATAAACAATCATGGGTTTTTTTTCTGTCTTTTTTCTTCTCTCTTCCTCACTTTTTTCTGTCTTTTTTCTTCTCTCTTCCTCACTTTTCTCTCTTTATAATCCCCTCCCCCGAACCCTTCTTCTGCACTCTATCATCTTTACCAACTTCCTTCGTACTTCATATCTCACCTACATAATCTCCACAACAATACAAACCAAAAAATTTTACGTTAGAAGATCGGTGGATAACCGCTAGAAGATCGGTAGATTTTTCTTTAAATACATCAAGTCACAACAAGTAAGTATTTTGAATTTCCTTATAATTCAATGTTAGCTTTATACAAATCAGCGTATTACATTTATAGATTCCAAAATAGCGATTTTTTAGGGCGCCAAATATAGATAGTTTTTCACGAATTTATAAAAAATAGCTAGAGCTAGATTTTGGCAAAATGCAAAAAAGAGACCCTAGTTATTCTTAAAGGATCTGTCTCAGGTAAAAATTTTAGATTTTTTCAAAGACTGGAAAGGGGTTAACTGATACGGGGAACCTTGTAATTCTGCAGTGTAATTTAAAATATCAAGCCAACGCGATTTCGCGCGAAACTTTTATGAGAACCCTAGGGTGTTGGGAAGTTCCATTCCCCCGGAATTCGGGCCATTCCGAAGCCATTACCTATTTTTTTGGCCGAACGGCCCTTTAAGCGCTCGATCCGGACACCGGTTCGGAATTTTTGGGCGAAACCTCCATAAAATACCTTTTAGATCAAGAATGAACTCAGGAAACTTAAAATAGCTTTTTAAAGCACTTTTGATATTTTCTCATGCCAGGTATCATTTTGGTAATTTGCCACCCCGCGAGGGGTGTTTTAGTAATTTTACGTTTCGGGGGCGTAATTGGCGCTAGGGGTGAAAACTTAATTAGACTGTTTTTTCACGATCCGGACACCGGTTCGCAATTTTTGCGCGAAAGATCCGTAAAATACTTTTTAGATCAAGAATTAACTCAGGAGGCGTAAAATAGCATTTTAAGGCTATTTGATATTTTTCCTGATGCCAGGGGCATTTTGGTAATTTGCCACCCCGCGAGGGATGTTTTGGTAATTTTCCCGCGCCAAGTTTTTCAAACGACTTTTTAGTCCAGAAATGTAAGTAAACCACCTGAAATGTTGTTTTGAAGCTGGTTCGGGGGCGTTGGGGTGATAGTGAACCCCCAGGGGCATTTCGGTAATTTACCGCTTGATGAACGCAGACTATCAATGTCCCGCTGCTGATGCGAACCTTATCATGATACCTTGTCATCATGCAAACCACTGGTTCCTATTAGTTCTCCATCCAGCATTCAGAACAGTTCACATATACGATAGCCTAAGGGAGGACGAGCCTGGACAGCTGCTGGCACAGATGTACAACGAGTACATCACTTTAGTGGTTAGTTTTTATTTTTTGACCTTGGCTCATAGTATATTGTTCTTGTTTCATAGGCTTGATTCTCGTTTTTATTGTTGGATGCAGACTATTGTCCTCTCGCTAGCGTGCGAACGGCCACAGGGGGACCCTTGGACGGTCGTGATGATAAAGGACCGACCAAAGCAATATAACGGTCACGATTGCGGGATTTACGTCCTCAAGTACATGGACTACATTGCTTGCTTGGAAGTGCTCAAACACTCCTCGTGGACTAGGAAGGATGCCTTGACGTTTAGGTATAGGATAGCCTGGGAGCTGAAAAAGAATGAAGCTAGACGCCTTCATTACCATTATCCTGACGTGCGTGGCTAGCTGGTGTGATGTTACAAAAAACTGTACCAAAAAAAAATGTACATAATTTTTCGCATGCTATGAATTTGGCGCTAAAATGTGCGCGAATATACCTTTCATATGACGCATTCGAAAAAATTACGCGTCTCGCTTTTCGCCGAAATTCATAGAAATGGGCTAACTAGTGTGCATGAGGTGCAATGAGAGAAAAAAAAGTGACAAAAAAATTGTAACTTTTTTCGGAAGCTATCAATTGGGCCTTAAAGTGTGACCGAATAGGCCCTTCCTAGGAAAACCCAAAAAATAATGTGTCCCGTTTTTCGCCGAAATTCTTACAAATGGGCTAACTAGCTTGCCTGAGGTGCAATGAGCGAAGAAAAAGTGACAAAAAAAATTACAACTTTTTTCGGAAGCTATCAATTGGGGCCTAAAGTGTGCCCGAATAGGCCTTTCCTAGGAAAACCCAAAAAATAATGTGTCTCGTTTTTCGCCGAAATTCTTACAAATTGGCTAACTAGCGTGCCTGAGGTGCAATGAGAGAAAAAAACGTGACAAAAAAATTACAACTTTTTCGGAAGCTATCAATTGGGGCCTAAAGTGTGCCCGAATAGGCCCTTCCTAGGAAAACCCAAAAAATAATGTGTCTCGTTTTTCGCCGAAATTCTTACAAATGGGCTAACTAGCGTGCCTGAGGTGCAATGAGCGAAAATAACGTGACAAAAAATATTACAACTTTTTTCGGAAACGGGATTTTAAGCTTCCTGAATTCACTCTTTAAAATAACTTTTCAGGTGTCTCACACCCTTTCATGAACTAAAAGTTATTTTAAGCACAAATTTGTGTAATGTAAAATTAGCAAAATAGCCTCCGATGAGCGGCAAATTACCGAAATTCCCCCGGGGGTTCATTATCACCCCAACGCCCCATATGGCGGCTACACCACCGGCAGTCTCAAAACCGCTTTGCTTATTACTTTTTAAATGTATCACATCAATTATATACCAAATATTTCCTCCGAAGATTTTAAAGGGGATGCGTTAACAAAAATTACCCCGCTACGTATGCAAAACACCCCCTGGCAGCCATCGCCCCAACAAACATCTCAGAACAACTGGAACAAAATAACTTTCCGGGTGTCTTACACCCCTATCCTATAACTAAAAATCATTCGGGAAATTTTTCAAGCTGGTTCAGTTAGTAAAATAGCCCCCGTCATTGCGGGCAAATTACCGAAATGCCCCCGGGGGTTCATTGTCATCCTAACGCCCATCAAACCAGCTCCAAAATAACCTTTCAGATGTTTTACTTACATTTCTGGACTGAAAAACTTGACACCGTAAAATTACCAAAACACCCCTCGCGGGTGGCAAATTACCAAAATGCCCCCTGGCATGAGAAAATATCAAAAGTGCTTTAAAAAGCTATTTTAAAGCTTCCTGAGTTCATTCTTGATCTAAAAAGTATTTTACGGATTTTTCGCCTAAAAATCCCGAACCGGTGTCTGGATCGAGCGCTTAAAAGCCCGTTCGGCCAAAAAATTAGCTAACGGCTTCGGAATGGCCCGAATTCCTTGGGAATGGAACTTCCCAACATCCTAGGGTTCTCATAAAAGTTTCGCGCGAAATCGCGCTGGCCTGATATTTTAAATTACACTGCAAAGTTACAAGGTTGCGCGTATCAGTTAACCCCTTTCCAGTCTTTGAAAAAATCTGAAATTTTTACCTGATACAGATATTTTGAAAATAACTAGGGTCTCTGTTTCACACTTTGGCAAAATATAGCTCTAGCTATTTTTTATAAATTCATGAAAAATTCTATAATAATAATAAAAAGGACATGAAAGGATATTATAATAATAATAAAAAGGACATGAAAGGATATTATAATAATAATAAAAAGGACATGAAAGGATATTATAATAATAATAAAAAGGACATGAAGGACAATGGAGAAAACCCAACCGCCACACTTAGTGGCGGTTGGTATCATTGCAAATTTTTTTTTTCTGTCGCTAAATGTGAAAACTTAATTAGACAGTTTTTAACTAATTTATAAAAAATAGCTAAAGCTAGATTTTGCCAAATTGCAAAAAAAAAGACCATAGTTATTTTTAAAAGATCTATATCAGCGAAAAATTTCAGATTTTTCCAAAAACTGGAAAGGGGTTAACTGAAACGGGGAACCTTGTAACTTTGCAGTATAATTTAAAATATCAAGCTAGCGCGATTTCATGTGAAACTTTTATGAGAACCCTAGGACATTGGGAAGTTTCATTTTCCAGGATTTTGGGCCATTCTGAAATTGTTAGCTAATTTTTTGGCCGAACGGTGCAATTTTTTGGGAAATAAACCTAAAAAATTAGCCCGTTCGGCCAAACAATTAGCTAACGACTTCGGAATGGCCCGAAGTCCTGGAAAATAGAACTTCCTAACATCCTAGGGTTCTCATAAAAGTTTTGCACGAAATCGCGCTAGCTTGATATTTTAAATTATACTGCAAAGTTACAAGGTTCCCCATTTCAGTTAACCCCTTTTCCAGTTTTTGGAAAAATCTGAAATTTTTCCCTAATATAGATCTTTTAAAAATAACTACGGTCTCTTTTTTGAAATTTGGCAAGATCTAGCTCTAGCTATTTTTTATAAATTCGTGAAAAACTGTCTAATTAAGTTTTCACTTTTAGCGACAGAAAAAAAAATTTGCAATGATACCAGCCGCCACTAAGTGTGGCGGTTGGGGTTTTCTCCATTGTCCTTCATGTCCTTTTTATTATATATATATATATATATATATATATATATATATATGTGTGTGTGTGTGTGTGTCCTTTAAATGTCCTTTTTATTATTATTATAATATATGTGTCCTTTTTTAAAAAAAAATGCAACTTGGCAAATAATTCCCAACCGCATGTAGGGGTTGCGGTTGGGCATTAATGCCAACCGCAACTCCCACACGCGGTTGGGCATTATGCCCATTTTCTCGAGAGATTTTCATTTTCTCGTGATATTTTGGTGAATTTCTCGTGCCATTTTGGACCTTTTTGGTCTTTTTCGTCCTTTTTCCGTCCACGTGGCCAACCGCTGCTCTTACCTGCGGTTCGGTGAGAAAATTGTTATTTTCCCACCGGTAGATGTGGATCTGCCCCCATATATATATATATATATATATATATATATATATATATATATATATGGGAGCCGATCTCTCTCTACCGGTGAAGAAATAGTATTTCTCCACCACCCATCTAGCCGTCCACATGTGAAAGTGGATAGCCCAGATACCTTTTTTTTTACTCTAACTAGCTAAACTGCTACTCTTTGTAGCAGTTAGTAATTATGCCCAAAATGTCCTTCACACGCCTATCTATCAAGACTCCTTTGCACGCCCATCAAGACAGGTAGAAGCTGTTGACCACTACACTTAGTAGCGGTTAGGAGAAGGGATAATTGCATAAAATAACCTTGTGGTTTGGACGAGTTGTAAAAGGACCCCTCAAGTTACAAAAATTGCAAAGAGACACCTGAAGTCGCTAAAGTGTTACGTTAGACGATTCTCGTAACAGAATAAATCAAATGTCTAAATTGCCCATGTATATAATGGCTCCTCCGTAGAAACCCTGGATCTAGGTTTTTTTTTAATGGTGTCTCCATATTGGTAGGTTCATGATGAACCCCGGTCTAAGATCTGAGCTCGGCGCTCTTCGGTTCATTTGACAGGAGGGATGATGGAAGGTCTAGCAACGGCGGCGTTGGCTAGGGCTGATGGCAGGGTTGGCGGCAATGCAAGTGGTTCCGGTGATGACGAGAAGGCTTAGATCGGGGCGGGTGGACGAGGCTGTGGCGGCGATGCAACTGGCTGGGGTTGATGGAAGGGCTGGCGACGGCGCAGGTGGCTGGGACTGATGACGGGGTTGGCGGCAGTGCAAGTTGTTCGAGTGATGACATGAGGGCTTAGATTGGGGGTGGGTGGACCAAGCTGTGGCGGCGGCACAATATGGATGGGGATGATGGAAGGGCTGGCGGCAGGGCAGGTGGCTGGGGTTGATGGTGGTTGGCGGCGATGCATGATTCGCGATGGGTGGCGACGGTGTACTTATTCGCAGTAGGTGGCGGAGGCGCAGTTGGCTTGGGTTGATGAAGGGCTAGCGGCGGCGGCACAGGGTCATGGTGGGTGGTCACAGCTGGGTGGTGGCAGAAATTGGACGAGGGATGGCAGTCATGGCACTTTCTGAAGGTTCTTGGTGTTGCCATGACTGAGCTTTCCTGCCGTTGAGAACATAGAAACTCTATAAATCTATACAGAGAGATAGTGAGCGCTAGATGGAGAAGGAGAAACAGAGTAATTGTATGTAAGAATTTACTATGCAGCTGTGGATTAAGAGAAGCATAGCAAAAGAAGCTCAGTGCCATGACTGCCATCCCACCGGGAACACGAGTATCCACTGTAAAAGCCTAAGGTTATGGATTGATTGAATTAGAGAAGAAATTGGGACTTGAGTGGGAGAGAAAAAAGAAAGAGAGGGTATTTTAGTCTTTTTAATGTATGAAAATCTACTAAACGTGCTTCTTAAAAGAGTGAAGATCACGCTCCGTCAACTTGGATGCAACAAAATTGACACCTGAAGTGTCTCTTTGCAATTTTTGTAACTTGAGAGGTCCTTTTGCAACTCGTCCAAACCATAAGGGTATTTTATGCAATTATCCCTTAGGAGAATAAATCTGCAACTCTTCTCATTCGCCCATTTCAGTCATCTCTCTCTTCTCTATCCCTCTCCATAATCGTTTCTCTCCTCGTTTCCATTGCAAACAACAAACTAGAGTTGTCAAAGGGCTGGGCTTGGGCCGGCCCAGCCCAAGCCCATCGGGCCTGCTGTGGGGCCGGGCCGGGGCCGGGCCTGCCGAAGGCAAACCTAGGCCCAGTCCAGGCCCTGGCCCTAGGCCCAATATCTAGGGCCGGGCTTGGGCCGGGCCCGGGCCCTTTTTTTTTTCTTCTTGTTATTCAATTTTAAATTTCATCTCTAGGCAATATTCACAATTTAACGAACCTAATCTTTATCCTTTTATTTCATTATAAGTAATATACATATATATATGTATGTATGTATGTATATACATATTTATTTGTTAGCCATTATATTTTTTATTATATGTTAAACATTTTCATACTCTTCTTGGTGAGCTTTATTAATAAAATCTTAACACATAACAATTTATATAGAAAAATAATAAATGTATTCATAGGCCCTCCTCCTTTTATCCGGGCTTGGGACCGGCTGCTTGTAAACAAACAGGCGAAGTTACCTATTTTTTTATATATACGAAAAAATATATATCTTGCTTGTAAAAATTTATTTTATATATATGGAAAAAAAATATATTTTGTGAAAAAATTTATTCTTAAAATTCTAACAATCAAAATAATAATGCATGTCTATCCAAAATATCAGCAATCAAAGATCAAGAAATCTGCAACGTCAACCAAAAGGATCAAAAGAGGAAAATAAAAACAAATTACCTAATCATCCAGAAGTACTTCAATATCCGAGTCACTGCTCTTCCTATCATCAATCGGTTTATCTTGCTCGCGGTATTTCGCATCAAGATAATCCTTCCAACATACACATAGCTCGAGCGACTCGGGGTTAAGACGACTCCTCCTGTCATCCAAAACCCTCCCGCTGGCTGAAAATGCCGACTCTGAAGCAACCGTGGAGGCTTGCACTGGCAGTACATCCCGTGCAATTTGGGATAAAGTTTTATACATGTTTTGATTTTGTTTCCAAAAATTTAACAAATTAAAATTAACCTGTTCTTGCCTTGATAAATCAGAATAATGATCAGTATTTGCATATACACCAATCTCATTAAAAGAGGAAAAAGTATACGAACCTGCCGAATTAGAAGTACCTTCACCTGGTAGTTGTCTTGCTACTAGATGTTCAAAGCCCTGAAGGTATGGCGCATAATACCTCTCAACAGTGGATGATGATGTAGCTCGCCCGCGCACGTCAGCAGAATTACGATAGACGTTGAACAAGTCCTCAAACCTCTTGCTCACTTTTGCTGTGAATGCGGTTGTCTCCTCTGCTGTGTAGCACATTAATTTCGATATCTCTTGTATCGAGGCGTTCACGCCATGCAACTTTAACCTAGGATCTAAACAAGTAGCCACAGTAAAAATAGCAGGCAGTTTACTCCAATATTTATTAAATTTTTGATCCATCACTTTTACTATTTCCTTAAAGGGTCCTATATATCTCCATTTTGTTAACATTGTAGCCATCTTCAGAATTTCTATTACAGCGAGAGGAGAGGTGGGATAGTACGTACCAGACAATAAATTGGTAGACGTGTAGAATACCTCCAAAAATTCAGCTAGGTATGTGGCCATCTGCCATTCCTCTTGAGTTGGCAAGCCGGCTGGGAACTGGGTTAGTAGAAAATGCGTATAGACTTCTCGGTATGCCAGAATGTGTAAAAGCATGTGGTATGTAGAGTTCCACCTGTGGACCACATCTGTAACTGCTCTCCTGCGAGGCATATTATATTGAACACACAACGTTTTAAATTGTTGTGTTCTCGGACTCGAGCTATTAACATACGCTGTCATACCCCTCATTTTGAGAAGAATATCTCCTGCAGCAGCTAAACCATCTTGAACAATTAAATTAATAATGTGACAAACACAGCGAACATGAAATAATTCACCATTAAGTACAGGTTGAAGCGTCTCCTTTAAAGCTGCAACAGCAACTTTATTATTAGAAGCATTATCAAAACTAACACTCATAATCTTATCCTTAATTTTAAATGTGGTGCATGCTTTTAATATAAGAATAGCAATGTTCATTCCATCATGCGGATAAGGGAAGTGCTCGAAAGCGATGATTCTCTTGTGCATAACCCAATCTGCATCAATCCAATGAGCGGTCACACAAGAATAACTAACAAAAGTATAAGGAGATTGCCAAATATCAGAAGTAAGACTAACTTTACCGTCAAATTTATCGAAATAATCGATAAGGCGTGCTTTAGCAGCATTGTACTGTCGGAGTGCATCGGATCTAGTTGTGTTTCTATGAACCTTTTTGTACAAAGGTTGAACGTATGTGTTCATATATCTAGAGTGCTTAGGATTATCGGCAAAAGAAAAGGCTTGTTCATCATGAATAACAAATTCAGCGAGACCGTCTCTTTGCTCTCGCTGATTATAAACAAATAACTTACCGTCAAAAGATAACTGCGTTTGGGTAGGTTCGACGTGGCCTTGTCGAGGTGCACACTGAGGGTAATGCCTGTTAAGATGTCCATTACCACTACCAGACGAAAATAATTTAGCACAGTACTTACATCGAGCTTTTCGGATGCCGTCCACCGTAACTTCATCAAAATGATTCCAACACTCGGCTTTCTTTTTTTTCCCCTTTTGGACTTCTGGCTCATTACCGGAGGCATTGCTCGGCCCTTCTTCATCATGACCAGGCATAGGGTTGAGATTATGCCACGGAGTAGTAGCTTCGCCAACCGAGCTGCGTCCTTGACTATAATGCGGGGGGTCTTCATCAGGCGTGTATTCAAAATCTGGAATGTTTTGATTGAACTCCCAATTGGCTTGGGTATCTATCATACAGCCTGTACTCATTCGTCCAGGAACGAATGGTTGTGTTGGTGCTTGGATTGGTGTTTGTGATGGCCGTGGCGCTGGCGCTTGTGCTGGTGGTGGTGCTTGCGATGATGATGATGTTTTTCGTGATGACGATGCACGCCTCATTTTCTTCAATAATCCAGCCATATTTCACGCTAAACTTTGTAAGAGTAACTAAATACACAAGTATAAGAGTAGTAATAAGAAATAACAATTAAAAGAATGAACGAGTAACAAATATTAGAGAGTTAGTAATTAAAAAGAATTTAGCAAGACTAGTAATTAATAAACAAGAGTACTAATTAGTAAATACTAGTAGTAATTAGCAAGAGTAGTAATTGGAGAGGAAAATAGTAGCAAAGCTTGTAGAAATATAGAATGTTTAGGTAAGAGAGAGTAAGAAGATTGGTGTGAAAAATTAGAGAGAAATGGTGTGAATTTATAGATTTTAGAAACTTCACAAAAGACCAAAATACCCCTACAAACTATCCGTTTATAGTTGTTGGGGAGGGTAAGAGTGTAAAGGAGTTGAAAAATATAGGTTAGACTAAAATACCCCCCAAACTAGCCGTTATATTGCTGTTGGGGGGGTAAAAGTGAAATTTTGGAAAATGAGTGGAAGAAGGGGGGGGGGGAAAGCAAAAAATTCAAACAAGTGGTGGGGCCAAAACCGGGCCAGACCGGGGTCGCAAACCGGGCCGACTTCGGGCCCGGCCAAACCCGGGCTGGGCCGGGCCGGGCTTTTTCGCAGAATCTGAAGGCCTGGTCCAGGCCCAGGCCCAGGCCCGCTTGTGCTAGGCCGCTACTGTTCATGGACGGGACCGGACCAGCCTGGGCCGGCCCACGGGCCGCCCGGCCCGTTTGACAACTCTACAACAAACTTACTCATACAGTCGATTCATTCAAACAATCTAAGTCCAACTCCATCTCATCCATCAACAAACCCAATTAATATCAACTAAACCAAAATTTACCGAAGAAGTCTAATTCAAAATTGAAAAATTAACCAAAACCAACAACAATTCACAACATCAACCCAGTGATCAAATTCCGACACCATCAATTGCAAGAAAAATAAAAGATTCCAAGAGGAATCAACAACCACAAATCAACACCCATGTTTTGCCCCAAACTACCAGTAGATCTGGAAAAAAAAAAGAATCTACAGAAGTGGACGGGGGAATAGATGTGGCAGTGGTGGCTTGGGCGAAGGACGACGATGGCGCGCCGCAGCTTGGGAAAGTTCTAGATGGGCGGTGACAGCTTGCGCGAAGGACTGCGGTGGTGGCAATTTGGCCAAAGACGGTGGTTACGGTTGCGACGAGATGGCGGCAGCGTCAAAGATGAAGAAAAACGGGCGAGAGAGGTCTGTCGGCGATGTCGACGGTCTTCCGTCGGCGTCGTCCCTCGGCAAAGTTGTCTCTCGATGTTGGAAGATGAAGAGACATGGGTGAGAGAGGTCTGTCGGCGATGTCGTCAGTCTTCCGTCGATGTCGTCCGCCGGCGCTCATCTCGATGTTGCGAGAGAGAGAGAGAAAAGTGAGTCTGCGAAAGAGACATAAAGTGAGAGAGAGACACAGAGCTATTGGGTTAAAGGGCATAATTGGAAAAATGTTAACCGCGAATTTTCATAGATCTTAGCCGTTCACTTTCACACGTGGACGGCAGATAAGTGGTGGAGAAATACTTATTTCTCCACCGATAGATATGAATCAGTTTCATATATCTATACTATATATAATGAGAAGATATTTTTTGGTGTCATACCCTTTTGGTGTTACATTAAGAGTGTCTGTAGTGTCGACACGTGTCCAAAATGAGGGTAAAATCGAAAAATACCTTTTTAGGTGTTACATAACTACCTACTTATAGTGGTGACAAGTGGTATCTAAGAAAAATTATAAAAATTGACAAAATAAAGATCTTAATTGGTAACTAACTACTCATAAAATTTATATTTTAACAAAATTTACACTATTAATTTTATTCTTACACACGCATCGCGTGTGCCACCGTCACTCGTATATATAGGGAGCCGATTCAAATCTAGCGGTAAAGAATTATTTGGCAGTCCACGTGTAATCGTGGATGGCCCCAATTATATTTTTTACATAATTCTCGCTTAACCCCCCCCCCCCCCCCCCCCCTAGGAGCGGTTAACAATTTTTCATAATTGCCCTCCCCCTAACCGCTACAAAGTGCAGCGGTTAAGCACATTTTCCAAAACTTTCATTCCCGTTTCTCTCTGTCTCTCTCCTCTCTTCAGCCATTCCTCTTCAAGAAGAATGCCGAGGTTTTTGCATAATGAAGACCCAATCGCGGCCACTCAGCCATGGCTGTCTCCAATTCATCTTTGTCCACTCAATTACTTAAAATCAGCCGAATTCTTCTTAATCCACTTACAGTTACTCGACCGAAGTAGAAGAAGAAAGAGCCTGGGATTCCATTTCAATTCAAACCTTCAAAAACATTAAGAACTGCACTACCCAAACTGCACAACACCCATTTCGTTCCAAAACAATAGCCTATCACCCACTTCCACAATACCCAACCACCAACTCTTTCGCATACTACCAACACCACCGTACACAGAAAGGGGCTTGAAGATTAAAGACGTAAAATTTTAATTACAAAAACCTTGGAATTAAATTGAATGAACTAATATATAATTCAGATCAAAAAGATAATTTTGAGATGGATCTGAATCTACAGCGTCGTAGCTTTGAAGAGGGGGAGCGACAATGGTGAGGTGGTTGGTTGACTTCGGTTAAAGGTGCTGTGGCGAAAGGACGATGGCAGCTTGTTAAAGGGACTGTTGCAGCTTCGAAGAGGGGCAACGCATCGGCAAGGGGGAGCGGCGACAACGAGGTGGTTGGTTGACTTCGGATGAAGGTGGTGGGGTACAGATCGGGTGGACTCTAGTGGCTTCGATGAGACTAGTGGTATTTTGGGTTCGTTAATGTTGGTGGTGGGTTAAGAGAGGTGGAAGACATTGGCTATAGTGACCGATAGGGCCGTAAATGAACCGAGCTATTTACGAATGCTCGTGGTTCATTCTCTATAAATCTCGTTCGCGTTCGTTCATATAATAAATGAACCAAACATGAACAAGTTTATATGGCTCGTTTATTAAACGAGCCGAGCATGAACACGCCAAAATGTTCACAAACATGTTTGCGAACAACTTATTTAAATAATTAATTAATTAAAATATATTTTAAAAAATTAACATTTACATAAAAACATATAAATTAATGCTTAAAAATAAAAGCCCTAATGTCAATTAGCCCAAACCCCAAGCCTGTGGAATTTGCCCAATTGTAAAGCCAAATATGTGAAGCCTACCTAAACCCTAACAATATAAATAAAAGCCTAAACCTAAACACACACAAATCATACACAACACAGCAGCCGTCTGCTATCCCCTTCTCTCCTTCGTCTCTCTCTCTCAACACACACAAACAAGAACACACACGCCCCACTGATCACACAACAGAGCCCTTCTCTCCCTCTCACTCTCCCCTCCACACAAGCTCAGAGGGACGTCGTCTATGATGCCATCAACGACGCCTTCATCGCCGACATCGACGCTTGTAATCTCACCGTCGCCGGCGCATGCATCTGCTGATTTATATGTTTTCATCATCAACCATCAAGATCTCTTTTGTAGTTTTTTTTTTATTCTGTCAGTTTCTATGTTTTTTGATTCAAGATTTCATCTGCCAATTTCTACATTTTCATCTTGTACCTTCTGTAATGTAGTTTCTGATTCATTTTAGTTTGATCAAATTGAAGAGTTGAGAGTTTTTTTTACAGATTTAGGGATTTGTTGGCAATTAACACGAACACGAGCCGAGCTTCGAAACTCGAGTTCGACTCGTTTTGTTAAACGAGTTGAGTGAGTGGAGCCCGAGTTTTACAGTCACGAACTCGTGTCGAGTTCGAACATGAAATTTTTTGCTTTTGACGAACACGAGCCGAGCTCGAACACAACAAAACTTAAATGAACCTAGTTCGAACACACCCATGTTTGGCTCGAACTCGGTTCGTATACAGCCCTAGTGGCCGGTGCTGAGTATCAACAGATAAATCGGGGAGAGATAGAGAGAAAATAGGGGCAATTATGGAAAATGGTTAACCGCTCCTAAGAGGGGCGATTAAGCGAGAACTGTGTAAAAAATATAATCTGGGCCGTTCACGATCACACGTGGATGGCCAGATAAGTGGTGGAGAAATAGTTATTTCTCCACCGGTATACAGGATTAGCTCCCTATATATATATATGTGTGTGTGTGTGTGTGTGTGTGTGTGTGTGTGTGTGTGTGTGTCTGAAAAGGCATGAATGTAAAGATGGCTTTTTTTAGCCATTATGTAAGGCATGGGCTGAAGAAGACCTATATAATATAAGCAGTAAGATATAAAAACCATTATCTGTTTGTTCAGCCAGACGAGCACTTTTCATAAAGCTAGAGGACACGGAGTCCATATGAACAAGATGTCACGACAAATCAATAAAGATGTTGTCGTATTTTATCAATATGTTGTGCATCAAATAAATTTGAGTTGTTGGTTGTATGGGCATGAGCTCTTTGTTTTACCAGACATAGTAGCGATGACATCAGCAAAAGCTGGCAAAGTGCTCAAAATCAATAGACTCATTGGGAGTGTACGTGCCTCCATTAATGCAGGATTAGCTTTCAATGTCCAGTGGTGTAAATATCTCACAACTGATAGAGGTCTCAATATGATCGAATAAATCACAAGACAATATATAACCCCGAGTTGGCAGGATATTGTAGCAGAAACACTGGCGTGACTTAAAGTTACAAAAAGAGCAATGACAGGAAGCATCATATCAGAGGAAAATATATGAGCTGATAAGTATAACTAGGTTTTTAACAGAGAAGAAACATAGGGCCTTCTTGGTTAGAGAACAGGGGCTTATTGCATTCCATGTCGAAAGTGAGTATAAAAAGTCAGAGAAATCGGAAGACCTGACATCTAATTGATTCAACCTAACAATGCTAGAGAAAAAAATAAACATGTCTAGGCAATATATAGTGCACAGAAAGTAGTCTTTGGACGGCTTGTAAATGCCTAAAATCATAGCTGCTTATTTTTAGCGATAGATACGCGATATACAATATGCGCCAACTTTAGAGAATGTGCGGCATATGCCAAATAAAGAGAGACTAAAGGTCTTCAATCTAAATTCGCATTTCTCATGGGTCAAAGGCTAAGTGCTTTAAAGAGTTTGTGGCAATACCAAAAAATAAGACAATTTGGGTCTTAAATCTAAATAGCATAACCGTGAAGAGAGCGAAGAATGCTTTCAAAAGGAAAGAATGCACCTTATTGATATATTGATATGCCCCTTTTCCTTCACAAGCAGCAGATCTAGCCAATTCTCGACATCGGTCGCATAGTCGTGGCCCACCGTGCCTGGCTTGCTATGGCAGCACTGCTGCCAGAGGTCACTTCACCGTCGACATGAGACACAGAAATGAAGGCAAGAATTATTGGTCATGGTAGTGTAGATCTGGACAGGAAGGCCACAATGGCGTTTTGACAGGTTCTGCTGCGAGAAGTCTACAGAGTGGATGTGGTGCGGTGGCAATAGTCTCCTTATGAACTTTGAGTGGCGACGTGGTGATGGCACCGTATATCTTTGCCGCTAGTTGCGGCGGTGATTTTGGTGGCGCTGCGTTTTGTTTTGGTTGTTGGATTGCAGAAAAGCACTGCGGTAATGGCGTCGATTGGTTCTCGTGGTTACGACGGTTGCACGAGTAGCGCTAGCGGTGCTTCCAGTCATGGCGCTCATGCCCTAACGGTAAGGCATCGGCCTAGATCTGGTGGAAGAATGGCGACCCGTTGGCTATGCATGGTGCTGGCCACTAGCCAGCAGAGCCGTGGGATAGGACTTGCGATACATCCCTAGATAACATGAAAAAACAAAATTCACGATATATAGTTGCTTTGTCTTGAGGTCAGTCGGCTAGTGGGTTTCACGGATTGCACCGTTCTGTTGCTGCTAAAAAAGTTGATAGAGAACCTTAAACTTAAACAATGACTTGCAAGATAGAAAACAAGTGACCCCCGAGTGATGTTCCAGCTGAATAACTCTCCGATACTTAAGACATGTCACAGTTATATGATAGAAACTCTTAAAAAGTATTAAACATGGTATATGTGTCACTACAAGAAAAAGGACTCTTAGTGATGGACAATTCCGTCGCTAAAAGTCTATCATCCGTCGGCGAAGTGTTTTAGCAACGGATACCTCGTCGCTATAACTCTGTTGGCTACAATCTCGTCTCTAAAAGTTTTGCGACATAATTTTTCAATCCGTCGCCTAAAGTTACCTACAAACAAAAGAAATACAAATACAATTTGGGACGGATATTCCGTCACTAATTCTATCTTCCAAATTTTTATTTATTTTTCTTTCTTCAAAAATAATTTATTACCTAAAATATTTAGCGACGAAATTCCGTCACTAAACGTTTGTCGTTTAAAACTTTAGCAACGGAATTTTCGTCGCTAAAAGTCGTTCATTTAAAATTAGTTAGACTTTTAACGACGGAATCTAGTCTGTCGCTAAAAGTTATTCCGTCACTAAAAGTCAAACTAATTTTTAAAAAAATATATTTTTTTAATACCTAAACCTATAATCACAATCTAACAGTTTACAATCCAAAAATTCCAATCCAATAATAAAATGTATACAAAATTTAGAAGGACACAAGAGCGGGGTACATTAATAGAGTAGGGGAGGGAAGTACAAGTCGCGCGGGGGGGGGGGGGGGAGCGGGATACAAAGAGCTAGGAGGGGAAGGGCTGATCAGGGTTCGGTGAGTCCCAGATCTGATAGGTCCTGCTAATCGTCCTCGTCTACGAGGGCACTGTGATATGGATCTGGCTCGGCATGTCCAGCAGCAGTAGTGTCTTGCATGTAAAGGCACAGACGCATTAATCTCGATAGCAATTGTATAGTGTTCACTAATTAAATGTATATAGTGGTTATACTTGATTATGCGCTGTGATGCTCCTATACACCTCCGCGGCAATGCGACAGACCTCGTTCTCATGTAACGACTAGCCCTCCATGGTCAATGTCTGTGTCTGTGGAGATGCAGCAGGGGGTGGAGACGCTCCCATCACGGCACGTGCAGTCATACCGGGGGAGACCGCGTACGCGCCTAATTAAAACTGATTAACTCTAATTAAAATCTAGTTTACAATAATTATTCCTAATTAAACCAAACTAACTTCGATTAGCCCTAATTAAAATTGATTAACCCTAATTAACTATTAATTTACTCTATAATTAGCCCTAATCACATCTGATTAACCTAATTAAACCCTGATTATCTTGATAAATCGTAGACAAATCCTAATTAAACCCAATTAGAATAATTAACTGTAATATGTTCTAATTAGGCTCAACTAGCCCTGAGTAGCCCGAATTAGTAGGAATTAATTTATGAACAACAATAATTAAGTCTAATTAAACATAATTAACTATAATTAACCCTAAATAGCTTGAATTACCCTAATTGCCCCTAATTAACGCATTAACTTGGCATGTTCACCTTAATAGTTATTATCTATTTAGGTTTGGTACAAAATCATTTTGATTATAGTGAACTTGAGCAGAGAAAATCATCATTCCTAAATTTTTTAATATCTAACGATCCACCAAATTGGAATTCTCAAGTAAACCCAGTGCTTTTAGTTGGTAAGTAATGGACTCAAAAATTTGGTGGATCGTTAGATATTAAAGGATTTACTTAAGAACCCCGATTTACCAACCAAAAGTATTGGGTTTAGTTGAGAACCCCAATTCGGGGGATCGTTAGATAATAAAGGATTTAGAAATGATGATTTAATTTCTCTGATCAAGTTCACTATAATTAAATAATTTTGTACCGAACCTAAATAGATAATAGCAAATTAAGGTGAAAATGCCAAATTAAAGTGTTAATTAGGAGCAATTAGGGCAATTCAAGCTATTTAGAGTTGATTACAGTTAATTGTGTTTAATTGGACTCAATTAGTGTTATTCTGAGATTAATTTAGGCTACTTAGGGCTAGTTGAGCCTAATTAGAATATATTACAGTTAATTATCCTAATTGGATTTAATTAGGATTTGTCTATGATTTATCAGGACAATCAGGATTTAATTAGGTTAATCAGTGGTGATTAGGGCTAAGTAGAGATTAAATTAATAGTTAATTAGGATTAATCAATTTTAATTGGCACTAATTAGGGCCGATTAGGGCTAATTCGAGCTAAATAGGATTAATGCTAATAAGGGCTAATTTCAACTTAAATACGGTTAATTGGGTTTAAAGACTTAATATTGTTAATTAGGGTTTAAGTAAGAGCTAATTAAGGTTAATTAGAGTTAATGTGTTAATTAGGGTTAATTAGGATTGAATCACTTTAGAATTCGTTGAGTTCATTCGTAGAGTTGATATTGTCCCAAATGTGATTGAGTCCAGGATTTAAGTTTATAGTTAGGGTTAGATTGTATTTAGGATAATTATAATTAATTAGGAATATATTAATAGGGTTTAATTAGATTTTAGTTAGAGTAGGAATGTGTTAGGGGTTAATTGAGGGTTAATCGGGGGCTAATTAAGGTAATTGGGGTTAATTATGTTTACTAGGGTTAATCAGGGTTACTTAGGTTTAATTAGGGTGAATCGGAGTTAATTACTGTTAATCGGAATTAATAAGGGTTGATCAGGGTTAACTAGATTTAATTAGGGTGAATCAGGATTAATTAGGGTTAATTAGTTAAATAGGGTTACCTACGGATGTGATCGGGATTAATTAGGGTTAATCGGGTTTAATTATATTTACGTAGGATTAATCAGGGTTGTTTAGGTTTAATAATAGTTAATTAGATTTAATTAGGCTGAATCGAAGTTAATTGCAGTTAATCAGGATTAATTCGGGTTGATCACGGTTAACTAGGTTTAATTAGGGTGAATTAGGGTTAGTTATAGTTAACTAGGATTACCTATGAATGTGATCGGGGTTAATTAGGCTTAATCGGGGTTAATTATGTTTTCTTATGATCATTTAGGACACTAGTTTAAATGGAAAATGCATCAACGTAGTGCCATATGAGCCAAATTATTTTGCAATACAGTTTCATACTGCATCTCAAACGAGAAAGAAAGGCAAAAATTCATGCAGTTGCAAGCGAGTGAGAATATGTTGATCTATCAAATTTAGCCTAGCCTTCTTTCATGAAGCCGCTCTTATATCAACACAAAAGAACTAGCCACATTCGAAGATTCTAGAACATAGAGCAATCTCCATAATTTTTTAAAAATTAACAAAATTAGAATTAAGATAGGATAAGGACATAAGCAATCATCGGGAGTATTGTTAAGTGTTAAAATTGAAAAAGAGACTTGATCAGGATCCCTACATAAGTCAGTTTCTCAGGTCCATACACTTAAGCCATGCATTACAGAAATAACAAGTTTCCTATCTGAAACCTCTACGATGAATGTAACTTGACGGAGAACCCAACTATGTAATATAGAAGCATGTGTATGAACAAATATTAGGCCAACCCACCTCTTTGATTGTAGAAGCAAATTATTAACAAAAAAAATACCAAAATAAGTGATACAAACATGAAAGAAAATACCAAAGTAATTGGCGGGGGCGGTGTTGCGGCGGCAGCAGTGGCGGTGGTGGCGCGACAATGGAGCCCACAGGAGCTGTAGGGAAGGAGGGGGCATCTTTGGAAGGGGGGTTGTCACCGGAGAGGTAATCACTGGGGTGGGGGGTCGCCTGGGGAAGATCCCTTCGCCTAGTGAGAACCAAAAGATAGAGAAAGACGGGGAGAGAGAAATGAAGGGTTGGATATATAACAGAACTTTTTGCGGTGGACCTATACCATCGCTAAAAGTCTGTCGCTTAAGTCAAGACTTCTAGTGATAGACGTTTTAGCGACGAAATATTCCGTCGCAAATGGTTACCTGGGAGGGGGGTTGGATGTTTAGCGACGGAACTCTTCCGTCACTAAAACGTTTATACAAAAATTTAAAAAAAAAAAGCGGCCAAAATATGAAATTTTAAAAAAAAAATTCAGATACGAAAAATCTGTCGCCAAAAAACCGTTGGTAAAATATTTTACCGACAGAACGTCCGTCGGTAAAAGTTTGTAGCGATGGAGTTTTACCGACGGCTCAATCCGTCGGTAAATCCCCCTTTTAGCGATAGATTAGTATTCGTCGGTAAAAACCTTTTTCTTGTAGTGCGTGTGTATAATTTGTCCACATACTTGGGCGGAGGCCCTTTTTATATAGGCACAGGTATAAAACCCTTATATCGGACGCGATCCTTGGAGATCGTGTTAGGTCCTTTAAGAATCCTAATTTTGATAATAAACCGTAGTTGAACCAAAATTCCCATTTGCTGGAGTATCATTGTTCCTAACATCATCTGAGGCGAGCTCGTCAATAATAACTTAAGAAAGACGACATGAACGCTCACGGTTCTTGTCAATCCAACAACGAAACAGATGTTTCATTGCATTCGTTTCATATAATATTTCGATAAGCACTAGGTGTTTAATCCCCAAGAGACACACACATTAACAAGAATATGCGCATGTTCTGACAATCCCAATGAGGAAAGCAGTATAAATCCACCTATTATTCCATTTCTGAAGAAAATTTTTCCATTTTGCTTCTTTTCACTACCAAACTACGCAGAGCATGGAACTTTTTGTATAACATAACATACATCTGCTGTTTAGGCAAGCATCAAGATGGAAACAAGCTATGCGTCGTCCAGCGATTTCTGCTTCTCGTGTCTTGCTATCTTCTTATTCTTCGTCTTCTCCTTCCGGGTTGCTGTCTCCTTTGATGCGCCTTCACCCGAAGATCCAGGTCTTGTCACTTCTCTCTTATCATGTTTATAGCTGGTGCACTTATTTTTGGTGATGGTTTGGACTAAAGCAAGTTTTATTTTGAAGAGTAGCATAAATGTGTACTAGAGAACCATAAATCGAAAGGTCAACGTGTCTGGCAGGGCTGCAACTTGGGCTTGTTAGACGGGCTCAATGGTCGAACCATGTCCAAGCCACTCTTAAAAACTCGTGTTCACGTCCAGCCCAGTCCATCTACGGGCCAAATGATATTGTCCATGCCCAGTCCATGAAAATTTTGGTGGGTACAGGCTGGACATGAGCTGTCCATGGATTGTCTATGGTTTCATATTAGTTTTTATTTATTTAATTTCAAACATATCATTTATCATCAAAGTATACTAATTAGTCAAGATAATAAATAAAAGTATAATAAAGTCTCAAAATGAGTTTAGTTATAAGTATGAAAATAAAGTTTCAGGAGAAAATAAAAGAAAAGGATAAGCGTTGCAAAACGATCTTACAATTTCTAGTCTTGTAACAAGAAACAAGGGAGGGGAAAAAAGTCTTCAAATGCCTCAAAACGCATATAGTCAGAGGATTTTAGAGACTAAAGAAAAAAACGACATATCTCTTACTCGTAAAGTTTATAGTATTGATTGATATATAATATAAAAGTTCGTCGGACTGGGTCTTCCACAGGTTGGGTAGGCTTCGAAAAACCTTTGCACATGCTTATTTTTTACGGGCTCAAAATTTTGTGCATGTATCTACCACGGTCACTATAATACTAAGTCCACGTCCATATTTTTACGGGTTGACACGGGTTGCTCATGAATTATTCAGCACAAGTTGCACCCCTAGTATCTGGCCTCGAGGATTAAAGTCTAACCAAATTACGAAATGTAGAACAAAACCGATGTAACAAATACAATAATTGGACTTACAGAGATTAAAGTAGAAGGAATAAAATCCAAATTAGGACAACTCAAAAAAAAAAATATATATAGAACCGCTGAATTGGACTCAGCACGACCCTACAAACATCACCCAAGAACCCAATCAGCACGACCGGCTAACACGACAAAGACTGCATAGTCACCCCTTACACCCCTAGATCCCCCCTAATCAGCACCAACCACCTATAGCACCACACCATGACCACTGACTTCCAGCATCACCACCACACAACCTCCCACCCCATTAGCAACAAACCGAGGCCAATCCACCCAAACACGCTAGCACGTGAGACGACGACCACCAACCCCATCACCACCAAATCGGACCATACGAGACTACAAACCACTAGTGCGCACACTGACGCAACCGGCCCAACCCCAATCCAAAAGAGGGCACCGAGCTACTTGGGAAGGGGGAGGGACAAACCCTAGCATGAAGCTACAGTCTCTCCTAACGGCCATCATGCTCAGATACCATCACACACCAACCCACCATGATCAGAATGAACAACAATTAGTTTGCTCTAATTGCATATCGCGAAAACGAAAATGATTGTGAACATCGGAGCTCTCAATTGTTTTGTTCTAGATGTTATCATCTGTTATGAGTTAGTGTTGTAGTTAGTTTGGTAAACTTAAGGTAAACATAATAGAACAATTGCCGAAACTCCCTAAATTCAAAGAGACAAGAAACGTAGGTAGTAGTGGCGGACCAGCTGCATCGTTACTAGCTCTATTCTTCATAGACAAAAAACCCTGCATTTGTACGAACCTTTGCCCGTCCATAGTCTCTGTCTCCCGAGCATGAAAAGAATGAGATAAGAATAATTTCGTAGGTTTGCTTCTGGCTCTCCAGACGCAAGTATGCCCCCGTCACTTGATGGAAAGCTGACCTTTCATAGAAGGTTTTGTTAAAGCGTTTCTAATACACTAAGAATATGCGCCTTAGCATCCTGAAAAAACGGCCGGCCTTGATGTATGATATGCCAAAGTTTAGTTTGCACTAAACTGATATGTGCAGATCAAGTCAAACATAAGATTACTGTTTAATGTTATTGCTCCTCTCGCTTGATTGAGGTCCTAGGAACTAACCTGTTCGTTAGTATGCAGCTTGTGTCTTGAATCTCAGTTCGTTTCCCTACCATCCAACTGGGGAATGCATAGGCGGGGATGCAAAGATCAAGACTTGGGGCAGCTTCAAGACAAACCTTTGCTGCAGAAATGCACTGACTGTTCTGTCACAGGCTATGGCCCAACGAGTCATTTTTCCAGATGGAAACATTTTCCTCACAGAAGATCAGTGGAAAGGCTGCAGCGGACCCTTCAAACTACAGAACGTCTCCATCCAAAGTTGTGGTTTTAACAGTCTCTTTGCTGGGAGTAGTCAATGCTCTAAACTTCTCATGAAAGATTTTACCACGGACCCGTACTACCAGGATGCCACAAACATGTGTGCTAGAGTATCCGAGTTATCGTTCGATTACACTTGCTCAAATTGCATCAATGCGGTAAATGACGCTAGGAATCATCTGTTCGATCAATTGAGTTTGAAAGGGAACGAGACAGAAAATGCTATATGTGGTGTAGCTCTTGTTACTTCTATTGCAGCACAGAATGCCAATGATCTCCCCCTGATTGACAATATCTATCGGTGTTTGCATGCTTTAGATCAGTATGGTACGTAAGACCTAAATACAGCCGTACTTCCTTTCTTTATTATCTTTGAATCATGAAAAAAATTCTCTTCTACATGTGTTCAGCGTATAAAACCTGTGCTAGATCAAGCAGAAGAAGTTTTGCTACAAACCCTAATCAGATCAAATGAAAAGAAATTCAACTGCCACTAAGAAGTGACAAATCGTTGCTAAATCTCCTCAGCAAATTTTTATGATAGCACTGGAAACCGTTTACAAATATTCTTAGCGAAAGTTTTGTCTGATTTTTCTGTTACACTTGTGATTGAAAGTGAGGATTTTATGCACATAAACACCGGGTTTGCAGCAAAACTGCTAAAAGTAGAGGTGGTTGAAGAAACAATGATTTTCAAGTAGAACTTGTAAAGTCTTCTACTTCTAGTTTCTGACTTTGCTTAATTTCTTTTCCTGCAGAACCGGGTTACATCAAAGTCAAATGTAAGTCAGCTTGTACGTTTAGTACAATATTTGGGTGTCGAGTTGAGCGCACATAATTAATTCTTGTTAGGTTTTTGTTTCTCACTGATCTCTTGCATTCCAACATCAGTTTGTTATAGCATTACCCTTACAAGCACATCTCCTTTGTCGCAGATTGGGTTGTCAAGGCACCCTTGGCTATTGCTACGGCAATGATAGGGATTATTCTCATCATTATGCTGATCAAGCACGTTGTCAAGAACAACAACAAAGAAGCTAAACGTTCACGAACCAAGGAGATCGCGACATGGTCCGGCCTCTATAGATTTTCCAAGTCCGAGATTGAGAATGCCATAAACTTTGGGGACGAAAGGAAATTCCTCGGACATGGAAGCGCAGGGAAAGTTTTTAAGGGCATTCTACCTAGCGGGCAGGTTGTGGCCATCAAGCAGATATATAAGAGCAACACTTCGGATTCTTTTACACGGGAAGTTGAAGGTCTCTCTAGGGTTCGCCATCCTAACCTGGTTTGTCTCTTTGGTTGTTGCACTGAAGATGGCGAGCAGTATTTAGTCTATGAATTCTGTTCAGCTGGAAATCTAGCTCAACATCTCCTAAGTAAGTCACTTCCTTGACTCCCCGTATATGCCAGTATGTTCAGTTAACTTCTAATGTACATTGGTATTCTACATTATTTCTTTTGCAAAACCTCTTGAATGCAACTTTCATTTCCGTTTGCAAAGAGCTTGAACAAACATGAATTGGTGAATAAGCATGTCAAATAGGCAAGTATGCATGTGCACTTAATTTGCTTGATATGTCTTCTTACTGAAGTACTAAATTCGAGTGACAATTCAGGAGAAGACACAGTCCTAACCTGGGACAAAAGAGTGAAAATTCTTAGGGAGTGTGCTCTTGCATTAAGGTATCTTCATCATTATCTAGACGGCTGCATCGTTCACCGAGACATTAAGGTGAAAACATGTACATGTTTTTTTATCCCTGTAGCTTCTGGTCATATTCCGAGTAATGCCTTGGACAGTTTAACTTGTAACTTCAATTTGGTTTTGCAGCTTACCAACATCCTTTTGACTGAGAACTTAGACCCCAAGCTATCTGATTTTGGGTTGGCAAAGATTCTGGGAATGGAGGAGAGCAAAGTATTCACAGATGTTAGGGGAACCATAGGCTACATGGACCCTGAGTACATGAGCAATGCCAAATTGACTTGTGCTAGCGACGTCTACAGTTTTGGTATTGTTGCTCTACAACTTCTATCTGGACAAAAAGTGATTGAGCTAGATCTTGAAGCCCGAGACCAACTGACTAGAAAGGTAACTGTCTCATACTTGGCACTCACAAATGCAAAAGGAAATATTTACAAAGAAAGTGATGCTGCAGGTATTACTAGTCACTAAAAGATTCGTCCTAACCGTTACAATCCATATCTTAATACTATCTGTGTCATTTTGAGTGCTTTGTTTGACCATGCACTATGCTTGAGGGAGCACATTTAGAGCTGTGTCAATTCACACTAAAAAACGCTCTTCCAAAACCACGCGTAGAGAAGCAGAAAGCTTTAAGAAGGTACAATGCTCTATTTTTCAAGGACAGTATAGGAAAACTTTTCCATTTCAATTGACTAGTATGGTGGAAGGCCACATATTTTTGGTGGTCATTAAAAATTTTCACTCCATCGTTGTGGTGCAATATATAAAAATAGTTGGTTGCAATAGAAAATACTTGTTAAGGATGAACGTGAGATTTGCCTATAGAGTTTGAATTCAATGAGTTATTGTGTGGAAATCATCAGAAATACCAATTTTTTTATGTGTGTAATTCAAATAAACTGGTTTATTTTTACCACCGGTCGAACCATAGGTTGAACCAAGGATCGTGAACACCCGCTTCGCTGGTTTGATGTGCGGTCTGGAAACTATGGGTCCTAACCTGATGACATGACAGCAAAAAGGAACAGCACACTGCTTACTGCTGGTATCCAGGGACCCATTTGCTGATGCAGAACTCGGCGAGAAGTATTCTCACTAGTTAGGACTCTCTTTCTTTTTTCCTTTAACCCTTCAATTTATTGGCTCAGGGAGCTGCCTTTACACTCATTTGGCCGCACCTGAATTCGTTGAAAAAGCTGGAACAGGAGAGAATCCCTGCGCTATTGTAGTCCACACTTCCGTATAAATTTCTTCATGCATGAGCACAACGTTGTGTTGTGCTCTTGCGTGTGCGTGCGTGCGTGAGTGGGTGTTTGTGTGGGAGAGGGTGTGTGTGTGTGTGTGAGAGAGAGAGAGAGAGAGAGAGAGGTGGGGGCTAACCAATCCTGAGCTTGTGCAGGCCAAAGATGTGAGCATGGGGAAACGACCATTAATTGATTTTGAAGACCCGAGGCTTAAAGGAAATCTAAACAGCGTAGATTTCGAGTCCATACTACAAATCGCAGTACTCTGTGTTGCCAGATCAAGCAAAGGCCGACCTTCAATTGATGTGGTCTTTGATGAGATGGACAAGGCTTGGAAAAACACTCAAGCTGACATGGTAATTGGCTCACTCGATCACTCATTCAAACTTGTGTCTGGGAGAAATTATTCCGTATAACATCCTTAAATACCATCTGAGCATGTGGAAAAGATCTTCCCTCAGCAAGCGACATTTTCTCTATCTCATAAACACACCCTAATGTTTCTAACCACGCAAAAAATAAAAATAAAAAAGACCATATGTCGACCACAAAAAATGACACTAAAGCTCACAACAGCAGTTTGCGTTGTACTACTTTTTACAAACACTCTGCCTTTTAGCTAGACTATTGCTTTCGTAGATATGCATAACAACAATAATAATAATTTTTCCTTCATGACTAATATTTGCAGCGAGCTAGGAGGGACTTCAGCTCAGCAATGCTAACACCGCAATCCAGATCACTAGAAGTAATACCAGTCTGAAGAATAAAAGTAGGATTTTTCTGTGAAGGCCTTCAATAGAATAGTTTGTTGTTTACAAGTTGTGGCGTGCATCTAATGTAATTACAGAGCAAAATGGAAATAAGAGAAGGGCATGTTGTTTCCACCTATGTTGTCTCGCGTAATGACTTCGCGGAACGTCCAGTTTCGTTTCAAATTAAAGTCTTCAATCCTAGAAATGACAAAGCATGTATACTACAGGCAGATAATAGTAAGTTCCTTTTCCAGAAGTGAGGGTCCATATACCTTGTCAAAATCGTTGAACTTTTATAGAAGACAGCTATAGAACTGGGAATTCGGCTCCTAAGTTGTTTCTTTTTTTTTATATAGAAGAACGAGAATTGCATATATAAAAGCTCATAAGCGAGCATATTACAAACAAAGTTTGCTTTTGATCATGACAGGCCATGATAAAGTACCAAATAAACATCCAAAATAATGCAACATACAGCCAAACAGCCAAACCCCTGAATAGAAATACAACATGTTAAGTCAAAAGAGGGGCGGGTAACGAACAGGCATCACATGGTATCACACAATCATCAATCCAGTCTTGATGTACATCAATTCTGGCTTGACAAGCAAAAGAAGCGAGGGTTTTAGCCTCTCTAATCTGTGATTTGTTGGCTTTAAACATGCTGAAATGATGAAAGTCTTTAAGTAAAAAACAAAAGTCATAGATCAGAACCGCAACCGAGTCGAAGATGTCTTCAGAATCCGACATCTGAGAGATTAGAAAATTAGAATCAGTAAATAAATTAAGGTGCAATAATTTCTTTGAAATAGCACATTGTGTTGTAACGAGCAATCCTTTCAAAACAACAGAATAAAGGTCGGATACTAAGGAAGAGAAAGCACCAGACCCACATCAAGTATTTAAAGCATTCGTACAAGTGATACCAATACCTGTTCTAAGGGAGAGTTTGTTAAAAGACGTGACGAGGAAAATATTTAGGGAGGTTTGTAAATGAGTAGGGCACTGGGGAAAGATGTTGTGTAAAACTTTTTATAAGGATATTTGGTTTTTGATTTTTCTATTTTCCTATTGGTAGTGAAGTTGCTGATCATCAAACTCAGTTGATGGATGAGATTAAGAGTGATGGTTGGTGGAATAAAATTGTGTCTGAAAATTTGGTGGTTCCGATTGTTCCAAATGAACCAAATAGTGGAGGAAAGGTAAGAATTTAAGTATAAATGTTTGGGGTGATGAGATGTTTTGGTGAGCCAAGCGATAAGCCAAACTTTAAAGGAAGACCTAATACGGTCATGTTTGATTCCCAAAGGGCCACCGAACCAAATAGGTCGAATAGAAGGACACCGGAGAAACAAGTGATCAATGTTTTCCTCTTTGAAGAGACACATCGGGCAGGTTGGAGAGTCAATAATTTGGAATTTATGCAAATTGACCCTGGTTGCAAGATGATTCCATAGAATTTGCCAAAGAAGGAAAGTAATTTTCGGGGGATGGGAATAGACCAGAGGGTGTTCCAAATTGATTTGCCAATGAAAATTATTGATGAGATGGCTGTCGGAGTACAATTTATTATACGTTGTTTGAACAGTGAAATTTCCCGATCGGGTTGCTTTCCAAAGTTTTTGGTCAGCTATAGGATGAGGTGAAATGTGGATAGCAAGAATTTTATTTGCTATAAAGTATGGGAATAGATCTCGAATTAGATGGGTGTTCCAAGAGTTTTGGGATAAGAGATCCTTCACCAAAGAAGGATAGTTGGATCTGGTATTAGCATTAGGTGAGAATTGAACCAGAGTTGACTCTAGATTCGGGATCGAAGTATCATTCCAGATCGAAATTTGAGAACCGATACCAACTTGCCAACAAAGTCCCCTGCGAAGAACCATTTGTCCAGCTATAATAATACTTCGCCAACACCAAGAGAAATTTCCACTCTCTGGACATGTTTCAAACGGTTGTCTTGTACAGTATTTGCTGTAAGAATTCTGGTCATGAGGCAATCCGGATCTGTCAAGATTTTCCAGCTTGATTTTGCCAGTAAAGCTAGATTGAACAACTGGGTGTCTTTAAAACCCAGTCCTCCCATTGATTTTGGAGCACATAGAAAGTGCCAATTAATCCAATGCATTCCTCTACGGTTTTCATCCCCTAACCACCAGAAGTTGGAAATGACAGAGTTAATCTGTTTACAAACTGATTTTGGGAAAAGGTATACTTGCATATGATAAATGAGGAGAGCCAATAATGTAGATTGAATGAGAATGGCACGTCCTGCTTTGTTGAGAAGGATACTCTTCCATCCGGCACATTTTTTCCGGATCTTTTTCAAGAAGTTGTTGGAAAAATTATTTTCGGTGTGTAACAATATCTAGTGTACCGCCCAAATATTTTCCAAAGGAATCCATGATTTTAAATCCTAGAATTTTCGAAACCTATTGGTAGAGAGCAAGGGTGGAAGAGGGGCTCAAGGTGATAGCAGATTTTTTATGTTTGATTTGTTGACACGAGGCGCCGCAGTAGATGTTTGATAATTTTTTTAGGGCAGTGCAAGAGGCTTTATTTAATACAGTAAAGATCAAAGTGTCATCCACAAAGAATAGGTGATTTATGATGGGCTCTGCAACCCCGCTTTGAGTCCCTTAATTTCCCCTTGAGTCATTGCTAGATCCGGAGCTGCACAGAGAGCTTCGGCACATAATATAAAGAGTACGGGGAGAGCGAGTCACCCTGACAAAGCCCACAAGTCGGTTTAAACACCGAGGAGGGTGATCCATTCACTAAAATCTGACACAGCTCCTAAGTTGTTGAGTTATATGAATTCTTCAAGACACTGTTTTGACTTATTATTACTGCCTTTGTTCTATATTTTAACCCCCTGGTAAAAATTATTACCTCTAAAAATTTCCTGAAGTTTTCATGAAGACTGGCTTAACTATTTTCTGAAAAGCTAGAAACTCTTATAAAAAAAAATTACTGTAAAATAACGACATAGCTTCTCAAGTATTGTCTAGTCATTTGCAAAACCAGATTCTATCATTTTCTATTGCTTACGACAAATGTATTGTGAAACGTACAGCTCATAGGCACCTAACAAGTTGTACAATTAGCAGTTGCTACATATTGAACACGAACAATATATCAGGAGAATCACCCAGCATAGTTACATCTTTGTGTGTCTGATAAATTTACAAAAAGAGTTTGGTTGCTAACAATAAATTAAATAAGATCTATTGTTGCAACATAACTCCATTGAATCCAATGGCTGCCCTACCGCCGGAGAGAAAAATAGAAACAATGATATATTGCTTTTCAAGTTGTCAGTATAATCGTTATTCGATGAGCTTGCTACATCAACGATTCTGTCGTATGTTCGCTGCAGGACTCCTTAAGCTAATGTCCTAAACCAACCAAGTAGTCCAAGGAGGGCAGCATCCAATATCGGGGACTTCTCTTCTAGCCCTGGAGACAAAGAAAATTTCCGGTTGAAGGCAAGAAAATTATAACCCCCTTTAAAGAAAGCTATTACAGGGAATACTATTTTACAGATTGATCAGAAAAGAGCTTTGAAGTTTGAAATTTGGTCTATTTCAAGTTTGAGCAGGAACCCATTTGTGTCAACAAGCAGCTCCACGACTTAAGCGTGGAAGCTTGCATCTAATTAAATATTTCTAGTTTTAAAATGAGTTGGACAAGTTTCCTAAGAAAGAACATGAATTGTGATTGGAAAATTTGGAAAAGTCCGAATCCCGATATGTCATTTGTTGCTAGAAAGTGTATCATCGACTAAATGGTAATCTTTACTGACAAATGAGGTGTGGACATGCATATGAGAATGTGTATTTCTGCATTAGATAAACTTCAAGCACCTTTGTAGATTGAGGAAGGCATATAAAAACATACTTACCTACATCAGCAGCTACTCGATGAGCACACATGATTCCTGAAAAGGCTACAGCTATAACACCTTGCCCTGGAAAGCAACTATCACCCACACAGTACAGACCATTTATAGCCTGCAAACTCAAGAACGACACTCGCTAAACAATGTGCTATTTTATAGAAAATCAATTATTAGCCAACCCTCTGTGAGAGATTCTTCTTACGGTTGTATTGAATGGCATTCCTAATAAGCCTTTTGGGGTTCTGCGAGGCATTGGCCCATAGGTGCCACTATCACGAGCCAAGTACCGCCTGTGTGTCTTCGGTGTCCCTACCTGCCATCATTGAAGGGTTAGAAAGAGATTTTGAGAACCCCCTAATCACAAAAATAGGAGGTACCCCTAGACTGCTAAAACCTAACTAAATTGCTATTATACCTTTAGTTATACCAAAGAAAGACTTAATCAGCTCAGCTAAATCAAATATACAAAATTGAAAACGTAATAAAAAATTTTGAGCAGTGTATTGTCAAACGTACAAAATACAACAACTTCATCTAGCGACTAGAATATATGATTACAAACAATATGGAAACAGCCAGTCAGTAGTCGCTACAAAAATTTCTCACCTCAAAAAATTTTGACAAGGCCTTCCACCATGCAAATGGAATGAGACCAAGAAATATTTTTCCGTTACTTAGAGTCAATAAAAAGAACTCTTAAATAGAATGCTAGAGCAGAAAGTCATACAAAATTTACTCATATAACTTTGAAAGATGAAACAATCCAAGCGAATTTTATTTCTCCTATCTATAGAATCCTGAGTGCAATTTTGAGTGTCTTGCCAATTTGGTCTGTCACAAAATGTATCTCAAGTCGATGCAATATATGTAGAAAAGTTTAACATGTTTCTTTAAACTTGTCCTCCTATGGGCAACTTTAGAAGGAAATATAAGATGTTATGAGTTGGCACTGTATATAAGTGGTTTTCGAAACTTTTTTTGACAAACATGACACTCAAAATGGGATGGAGAGAGTAGCTTTTGCAGTGAAAGTAAATCGTTTAAATCAAGGGAATAACTCAATGATTAAATTTGCAGATAGTGATTTTAATATATTCCAACAGGCAATATGGAAAGGAATTTTGTATTTAGTAGTGTAAGGACAATACAGACAATTGGCCTACCTCACATGGAGACGCCGAGGGAAGGAGAGTGATCCTTGACCTTAAACAGTAAATCTACAAGCCTGGGAATCTTTAATTTTTGAGATAATTAAATCTAGAATCTTTAGAACGAGCCCCTCAGGGCTTTTAAAAGTAGTCCCTGTCGAGGGCTGTTGATGGAAGAGGAATCAGCTTCTTTTTGATCGAGTAAAAAACGCAAGATGTCATGGAAGCCTCCCTCTTCTGCCTACAACTATCTAGCCATCTACAGAGAAATTCAAGTATTATATACATCATTAGTCAATCCTTTTTAGGAACTACCCGCAATACCAAACTTCCATTATGGATCTGTTATCATAAAGAGATTAGTCATTTCTAACCCGCTTCACCATAACTATTACTTGAACAAGTAAAAATTCTGTCTTGGTCAGAGTTGGTGAGAAAGGAATAGTAGGGCTTTTGAAGCAGAAGAGTCTCCAATGCCCAAACTTAAAGCTTTTGTCCTAACACATTATTCTTGTGGTCTGAGAATAAGAGTAAAGGTTCGTATAGCTGCTTAGGACAACTTTTTTTCTTAAACACCTTATTCTTGTGGTCTGGAACCTACGCACTTTGCCATTAAAGCTGCATTTGAACCCCCCCACCAGAAAAAAAAAAAAAAAAAACACATTTTGAGACTCCAAAATCACTCCAACGATAATCTTTCGTAGTATACACAATGCCTACCAAGCTAATATGTCAATAGCACCATCTATTTTTGGGGATCAAAGATACTAAGGCTTCTCTCAAGCCTATACTGCTCATAGAAGGCGTCCAAAAAAGAGAATATGGTGTTCTAATTGCTAAGCAAAGGCAGAAAAAATCACTAATCTAGTTTGGTTGTATTACGAGTAAAAATAGGTTTTCTTGAAGATTATGAAGTAAGAAGAAGAGGGAAAAACTTATGCTAAATAAAAGGAAAAACATACAGTAGCTTTGGGCAGAGATTGCTATAAAAATTGTTATCTGAATAAGAAAATCAAAAGTGCAGAATGAAGGTATTAGAGGTACAAAAAGCATTTCTGAAAAAATGAAGAAAAGGAGATTGCGCGAGGAAAGCCTCCTACCTCCTTAAAAACAATGGAGGACTTGAGACCGGGAAATATTTTCTCTTCTAATCTGCTTATGATTTTGTCTGCAACAAGCTCCTTCTTCGCCTCATAACCTTTTCGAGAGAGTCCCTAGCAGAGTAAAACCAAGCTTATATACCCTGATCATCCTTCATATATTCAAACCCTAAAAAAGAACTACTAATGAGGGAAAATGTAAAACAACTAGAGAGAGGAGGCCAGGTAAAGATAGATAATCCACATAGGATATAATTTTCCATTATGAATGGGCAATTTCAATGCACCTGCCAGTCCTCTATGGAAGAAGTAGTAAATATGTGAAGAATGTGGGTTCCTTCTGGTGCCAATGAAGGATCAAGTACAGTTGGAATGCTCAGAAATATACTTCCATATGGCTTCTCTAAACTTGTCCAGTCATCCTGCACAGTCATGGAAAATCACTAAGGAGAATGCATCAAGAATTCAACTTTTACAAAAGATCTTCTCAGCTGTCAAGCATGTGGGTCTTCTGAAGACAACGAGTACCTCAAGAACAAAATGATGGCAGTCTGTATCTGGCGGCAATATCTCAGCTTTGATACCCACATGAATAGAAAGAAAAGAGGGCGCCTTAACATAGATTTTCTGGAAGTTTTCTTCTTCTTTAGGTAGATCCTCCTTTTTCAAAAGCTTGCCTATAGCATAAGAAGTCAAACTTAATCAGGTAAGCCTGAAATAGTTGAAAATAACGAGTGTTAAGGAACAGCATCTAAGACCAAAAATGCTACAAGTGGAACTAACCAAAGGTATCCCATCTAGTAGCATTTGATATGATGGTTTTAGCAAACAACTCCCTTCCATCTGAAAGTCTCACTCCTACCTACCGGAAACAAACTAGTAACATAAGGAACAGATTTATCTTGTCGTATCGTATAGTACAAAAACATTAGCATGTCATACAATATGAGAATTTAACTCACAGCTTTCCCGTGTTCTACTATAATGCTCGTCACATTAGCCTTGTAAAGTATTTCACTCCCCTGATCAACCAATCCTTTCGCTAATGATTTCGCAATTCCACCAACCCCACCAACAGGATAATTAATTCCCCCAAAATGTCTGTCACTCAGAACCTACCGCAAGCAATATATGATGACTCAGTAAAAGGGTAGACAACAGCAGCTAGAAGCTGGACAGCCAAATGCTAGTAAAAAAGATTACCATGCTCGCATTGATCATTGGGGTCTGAAGAGCATTTACTGTGCTCACTATAAAACACTGCAAGAACATTAGTGAAATTGGTCGTAAGAGATCAAAGGAGATAAGAAATATGCGGATACCAAAGCCTTTATATACAAGAAAGCTGTCAAAGATAAAACGTAATTCACCTCTGCATCGATGAAAGAGAGCACCTCCGGATCTGTTATAAACTTCCGAGCTATGTCTCCAGCATTTTGGGGCAAATAGTAAGCTGCAGAATTAAATTATATGTAAGGTATCTGACCTGGAAAGCCTTTGTTTTGGGTTACCTTTGTTATTTTCAAAAGCAAGTAGCTAGTAGCCACTTGATGTGACGAGTACAAAGTAACAATACAGTCTCTTATGGTATTTCCAAGGAAAAAAGTGTGTACAGCATAATTGAGTGTAAGATCTATTGAACAAATTGTAATACTCTTTATGCGTTTATTTATTCAAGCCGCTCCAAACCTTAAATTCTTCCAGGTGCTTAGGTTCCCCAGCCCCGACTTCGTGCAACTAAGGCTGGTGTCATATGTTTATGTAGTCACCAGATCCTACTTAAAGTATATGATTCTTATGGATGGACCAGCAGACAGCCAGTTACTGGGATCTGAAATGTGAACTTCTGACTGCGTTGATGTCACTGAACAGTACAGTAAATGCCACACAATCATCTCATATTTATGGCCTACTACTATGTTCTAGCAATGTACCTTGCTTATGTACAATTTGGTGCATAACTTATATCAATATGCACTTCGATTCAGAACTATAAGTCATTACTCCAGTGCATGACAACAAGCCGTTTAAGTTTGTTCTCCAGCATATAGTAATTCAGAGAGATATGAAGTCAGAAACTTATACAAAAAATTATTCAGAGAAATAAGATGTCAGAAAGTTATACAAAAGTTTTTTGCAAATATCCAGGATAATAAGTATCATTGCTCTCAACATTCCACTCATATAATATACAAAACTTACATAAATAGATGACGAAACAGTATATAAACATAAGCGTTGTATAATTCCTTCTCTACAAACTAAAAAGCTATAACAATTAATGTTACAGCATGATGTTTGTTTTGGCCCATTCTGTAACAACTTAATAATTCTAAGCAGTATGTTATCAGCGCTTTACCAATGCAATCTCTTTGGTTCAAGTGCTCTGGCTAGCATATGCTCCCCTTGTGTTAGTATGATTTGCTGCTTGTGTTTGTGCAATCAGAGTGCTACTTGTTGGATTTTTCTCTAATAGCTCGAGCTTTTAAACAATGGTACTTAGCGGTTTCATCTACATAAATGCGCAGATGAACAACAGAGAAAGAAGTAGAAAAAGAATTACCAAGGGTCAAGCATTCGAGAGGCTTTTTAAAAAACTGTCCGAAAAGGTAGATTGGCTCCTCAAGTGACTTCAATTCCAATGAGTTCAAGGCATTGAATATCTAAGAGATTTACATATGTAAGGATGTGAGTTTGAAGTAATGAAAACAGTTGGGACAAAGCTGCAGCCACCTCAAGCAAAACAAACCTTCCAGCATTCACTGTAGAATTTGAGAATCCCATCCCTTTCATGGGGAAATTTGCTTGTGAGTTCTGCAATGAACTCACTGTATTCTCGATGTACTTGGACAGAAAGATTATTGGGTAGATGAAAATGGACTGTAGTTGGATCAGGTATCACCTGCATCTTACATCCAACTGCTGCCAATGCTTGCGTTATCAAATTTAAATTGCCCTGTCAAAATTTTAAGGTGCGGTAACAAACACAACAACAATAAACAAATACAAACAAATGAATATCATGCACTTTCACAAATAACTATCAATTGTTAGAGTTGTTAATTAGTGAGTTTAGTTTTATGTGTATATACTCCCTCTTATAGTTTATAATATAGCATAAATCTCACGTTAAACTGTTAATTAGTAGTTGTTACAGATTATTTACACCATTGAACAAACTTAGTTCCACGACAAATTATTCCTAATTAGAATTCCTTATTAGAAGTCATAAATGATTAATTATTGATTACATGAGTGTCAACTATATGTGGAGATGATATAAAAAATCAAGTTAAAAATAATGTGCAGTTACTCATTCACCTACTAGTCTAAGAACCCGTGCTAAGCACGGGACAGTCATATAAATGGTAGCTACTTAAAAGTATTGAATTGCATCATAAGATCTAATGAACTCAGTTAATTCTCTATGTAGGAAACAGTATTAGCAATATTTGCTTACATGGTTATTTCATCAAACATGGTTATATTAAACCTTCAAGTTTTAACCCAGATGGTGGAATAACAGTAAGCAAATCACTTGTGCACTCAGAAAATACAGATTTCACAAAATACTTCAAATAAATATGGTTATTACTATAGATACGAAAAAATTAGGCATGGAAAAAGTAGGACAGAGAAAAATAAACTGCATTGATAGAAGTATAAAGAGAAAATAATAAGATCAGTTTGTTGTTCCATCGCAATTAATATTGGACTAGTGTAAGTATCGATGCCAAGAAAGTTGGTTCGTAGTATACGTGAAGGTGCCACAAGGAATGCAATCCTAGTCAAATGCGAAGTGTGCTAGTGTGGGACAGAGCAATGGTAGATTAAGGGCAGAGACCAAAGCTTCCCAGAGGCCGAGGAGTGGCAATGCTACATGGGCAAGGGCGCGGAGTGAATATACGACAACGGTCAAGAGTCCAATTCTTAGGTCCAGAATAAGGGTCCAGAGTCTGGGTTTTAAGCCAAGGTGTTTTTCTCTCTAGAATCCTTCAGTTCTTAAGTTCTAGAATAAATCTTCGAATAAGTTATGTTCTCCTGAAAATAATTCTAAAAAATGATGTCATCGACACATGGCGCTCCCGAGAGTGACACCTTGGCGGGGGCGACATATGATGGTGCTCCACTTGCTATTGGATCACATATTCAACAGGCATAGTCTGCAAAGGGGGCGTCGAGAGACACAAAAATCCTGACAGCAATGGGGGAAGGTCCAACGCCCAACATCTAGGCGAACTAGGCACGGTGCCCTCCTGATATTTGCTCCTGTCATGGCGTAACTTGGGGGTCATGGTCCCTAAGGGTGCTGATGAAGAGTCCCTAGTACCAGAGCACATAGACTATTAACATAGACCCCTGGCGGAGTTAATGCGGAGAGTATCCGAAGAGTCGCTACCCGATGGCAGTGTCCACAGGATTCACCTAACTGGACGGAGGGAACTCCTCATGCCGAAGTACTCGGAGCTCCCTACCAGAGATAGTGTCCCGAGAGAGTCGCCTATCCCAGATGAGTCCTTCCGCTAAAACACTCAAAGAGCCAAGATAGTGTCCTGGAGGAGTTGCCTACCCGACGGGCCAAGGTAATGTCCCGGAAGAGTCGCCTACTTGGCGAGAGGGAAGCCTTCATGCCGGAGCACTCAAAGCTTCCTGGCGGAGATAGTGTTTCGGGGGAGTCGCCTATCCCACAATGAGTCAACGTGCCAAAGTACTCGAGCCGGGCCAAGGTAGTGTCTTGGAGGAGTCGCCTACTCGACGTGCCGAGGTAGTGTCCTGAAAAAATCGCCTACCTGGCACAAAGGGAGACCTCATGCAGCAGCACTCGGAGCTCTCTTGGGGTACACTGCACACTCCGGAGAGCATGTTGAAGCATGTTCCACGACCAAGGCGAGGTGCACATGGTTTGAAGAAGGAATGGACCAACATGAGGGTTGTGATCATGTGACATAGTGCCAAGGGGATGCGACTGTATAAGTGGAGCGGTGCATGGGCATGGCGGGTCGTCTACAGTGCCGGAGGCACACTCAATGGAGATGGCACTGGGACGCAGTGAACGAGTGTAGTGAAAGGGCACATGACACAGTGATACTGTGCATGGGCGCAGCCAAGAGAAGCAGTGTTAGGGGCACGTATAGCATGAGGCAGCGCTCGGGCACGATTTAGCTTCGCTACACTCGAGTGTGGCGACAGATGCAGTGCCGGGGAATATAGTACGGCGACAATGCTCGTGCGCGGTCGGGCAGCACAGTGATAAGCATTGTGCCCCAAGGGCACATAACGCAGAGACGGTGCTCAGGACGGTCAGGCGCAGCGACAAGTCAAGGAGCAAGAAGCTCCCAAAAAGAGGAGAGAGCAAGGAGCCCCTAAGGAAAGGGAAGACCAGAGGGCAAGGAAGGAGCCCCCAAGGAGAGAAGAGACCAAGGAGCCCATAAGGAGGGGCTCTGGCCAAACCCCCCAACGAGAAAAAGGCTCTAACAACCCCCGTCCCTGCCCCTTCCCTCTAAGAGAGGGACTTTAGGCACGCGATTTCGACACTTAGTATTTTTGGTGATGGAGGAGTGGCACGTGACTTGGAGCGTGCGGTCCGGTTGACCCAATCGGTATCGCGGGGGAGCAATCAAATTTTAGTAGCCACAACGGGCTAGCAACAAGTATCTTTTGATGATAATCTGTGCGTTTTAGGAGCAAGGTGCCTCTAAGGATAGGGAAAATCATGGGGCAAGCAAGGAGCCCCTGAAGGAGTGGAGAGACAGGGGCAAGCAAAGAGCTCCCCGAGAAAGGAGAGACAAGGGGGCAAGCAAAGAGCTCCCCGAGAAAGGAGAGAGAGGAAAGACCAAGGGGGGACCAGAGAAGGGGCGCTAGGCACACCGATGCGAACACTTTTAGAGTATTTTTGGTTATGATGGCGCGGCACGTGACTTTGGAGCATGTGCTACGGGTTGCCAGATTGGCAGCGTCAAATTTTAACCGTCGAATATCAATTGACGTGCACGAAAGAGGGAACCTAAGAGCAGTCAAAGGTGTGTAGCCAAGATGGGCTAGCAACAAGAATCATTTTATGATAATTCGTAAATTTCAGTGGCTTGTCCACAGGTATCACTTGATAATGACAATTTGTATGCTTGCGCTCGTGCGCATACACGAAGTCATAAACTTATTTTTCTATCTTTTTCTATCTTTTTTGGTGTGTGATTGGAGGGTGACGTAGGGAGACCGACTGTGTTGTGTTCGTGTCGTGTGTCTGTCCTACCCTGTGTGTGGGGGTGGGTGGGTGGGTGGGTGTGTGTGTGGAGGTGTGGGTCGGGAGTGGGTGGAGTGGTGCGATGGTGTTTGTGTGGGAGCGGGTGGAGAATGGGGAGTGGGGTGGCGCCGAGCCGTGAGAGAAAGGGTTGTAAGGAGGAGGAAGAAGAGAACTTAATTTTTACGTTCTTTAATACCCCCGATTACAGGATCGGTTGGAAAGGAGTGGTTGGCAGTGAACCTTCTGTATTTTTTTGTTCCTGCAATAAGGGTATTTAGGTCATTTCTATAGATTGTGTTGCAGGGGCAGTTTGGCAAAAGAAAAAAGAAAAAAAGTCGATCTGGACCGTCTTTCTTGTCCCAAATCAGCTAGAGAAAACGCAAATTTTCGAACACTAGACGGGGATCAACCTACACACACGCATACATATATATATATATATGGAGCCTTTCCCGACCTAGCGCTAGGATGGGCTCCTTGATCCCAACCCATCTGGTGACATCCATTACAACCATGTGGACGACTCTAGCTCATATTCTTCAAAAGTAAAAAGCAGTGGGCCAGATGTTCAATAATCCAAAATACCCCTATATTGAGTTCTTCAAAGGTATCCAAATTGATTCTGAAAAATTAGTCCCATTAGTGCGCTACATTATATGGCAACTGCAATACAACTAACACTCGAATTTTTCATGCAATCTCTCTCCCTCCCCCCTCCCCCACACAACCAACACATACACATCCACAACTGCATCCACAGCCACCAACCATGAAGCCATTCTCCTACAACCACAACCACCATACCCAACAGTCGACCATCACTAATCACCCATCCCACCACCACCATACCCATCGGTCGCCACACCATCAGTATCCACTGATCCCACCACCAAACCCACTGGAAGCCAGGGGCTAAAAATTGACCACAGGTGCCACCACCTGGCACCTACCAGTCGCCCCACCATCACAACCCATTGATCCCACCACCATTTAAAACTTGATCTAAGAGATTTGGCAGGGATGCTTGTATTGGGTGTTAAAAGGTATTGTGCATGTGTGGGTTTTAATTGGGTGTTAAGAGTTGTGCATGTGATTTCGGTTCTATGTTGGAGTTGGATTGATCGGAGAGTTGGTATGAGGACAGAGACGACGAGGAGTGATGGTGGTTTCTGGGCTTGCGGTGGTGGGCAACTGATGGAGGTTGTGGGTTTTAGGTATTAATGACGGTGGTTTTCGACGGTTACTAATATTGCTAATGATAGGTGGTTAGAGCACCACCATCTGCAGGCCTTCTATCTTCTGAGTTTGTAGCTTCCAAGTGCACCAAATTATCTGGCGCACAAATATAAGCAAAATTTTTAAGCAATCTGAGTTTTTTTTTTTTTTTAAATTTAGGCTTAACTGCACTGTAAGCCCTATGTTTGGCAAACAATTACAACTGAATCTCCAAAGTTTATAACTCGACACCCAAGACCCCAACTTTTGCTATATGTTGCAATCTCAAGATTTTACTAATAAGAGTCAACGATTCTCTTACCTTTTATAGGGCAGAGGAACTTAAAAGAATGCAAAAAGAAAATCTGGACTGCCCACAGATCACGTATGGACGGCCAAATCAGAATTAACAACATTATTAGGTTGTCAATGGTGGCAATGGATCAACTACCTATATATAGCTTTTAAAGAGTAAATTAAATCAATTTTTAACATTATTTCTTTTTCATCTAAATCTCACATGTTTCTTTCATTTTTTTAGATATATGGATTTTTACCATCATAATAGAGAGTGATTCTATGGATATAATAGTCAAAATTAAGTTCTATCAGTTTTCAGATTATATATGGTTTACTGATATAGCCCTTATTAATCCTACAGAACTTATTGAATTTGAAAATAAGGACTTCATCCAAATTAATGTTTGAAGACCTTTAGCGACATTAATATACTTAGAATATAGCTTTAAATCATATTTAACCATCAAACATGTTAATTATTTCTTACGGTTTAAAATAATCATAAGAACCTAGCCACTCTTTTGGTCATTAGGTTCCTATAAAAAATATAGCCTACATTTTCTTAACTAAAAGGACTATAGATTTACATTATGTAGATAACTTCTTACATCAATTACAATAGTCCTTATAAAAAGTTGAAACATCATCTCTTTTCCTTCCAAATCTCATATTTCTTATTTTTCCATTATATAAGGGTTTTTATTTTTATATTAAATCCTAATACGTACTATATTGGTTAAGTAAAGTTTGAGAATGTTAAGAATTAGTTTTCAAATTATACAAGGCTTACTACTATGGCCATACAAATCCAACAAATTTTATTAATACAGAAATAAGGACCCCATCCAAGATAACATTTAGAGGAAAAGCAGAAGCAACGGTTACAGGGATCTATACAATGAGTTAAAGATGAAAGAGGATGAAAAAGAGGCTTACAAGCTTGGTATAAGTCAAGGAAGAGGAAAAGCAGAAGCTTAAACAAGTAAGTGCATTGAGGATGAGAATGGGGCTATAAGGTCACCAGGAGTTAAGTTTAGTTGGACTTGTTGACAAACATGTCCAGTATAATAGTTGTAGATGAATTAAGAAGATTAAATCAAGTGAAACTTAATAGGTGTAGGTGATATGTGGATGGGTACAAAATATGCATAGGGAAGAAAATATTTATGAAGATGAGCATATTAGAATGATATGGAGAAGTATTACGAACCTTGCATGCAGGGATTCTCCAATCGTGTGACAATCCCGCCCCGGAAGCTCACTCCCAAATCTTGCACCCGCTCACACTCCTGCCGAGAAATACACTATACTAATCACTTTCCCACCTCGGAACCTCACACCCGCTCCTGCTCCCACTCACGCTTCGGTGCTACTTACTTACGAACTGCTATCCTTTTTAAGCTACTGAGTCGAAAGTGAGGCTCTCACCCGCTCCTGCTATGCTTTTTCAGCTACTGAGTCGAAAGGGAGGCTCTATGGAACAGCAGTGAGGCAGGGAACTATGGTCTGAAACACAAGACCATTATTAAGTACCTTGTGCAGAAGATAACTGAAATGCAAATGCTAAGGTGGATGAGTGCCACACAAGTATGAATAGGATATAAATGAGATGGTGGCGGTGATACCAATTAAGGAGAAGACGAGGGAGAATTGTTTGGGATGATTGGATGTATTACACCTTTAGATAGTTCCCAGAAGTAATGACTTCTACTGAGTTGATGGGGTTGAGGAGAGAGAGAGGCTGGAAAAAAATTGGACGATGCAGCAACAGAAGGACATGGTTGCTGAACATATAAATAGAACCTCTATATCCTAAAATGGCGTGCATAGTGAAACTGATGCAGGGTTGCGAAGTGAGTTTTTTGCCGGCGCAAATTAGCAAGGAAGCGAATAATTTGAAATTTATTTTCAAGTATAATTTTGACAATTATACAGTTTCTCATATTATTTACGACTCCTTAGAGCAATGCATTGCTTCACGTGGGAAGGAAAAGAACAATTCCTCCCTCACTATATACTATAAAGTGAAATCCTTGAAAACCTTGCTTAAGGATCGCCAATCACAACGCAAAAGTTACTGTTAAGAGAAGACGAACATTCCAGTGCAGCACTTAAATCCTTTGTCCTTTCAGTAATACTTCATCCAAGCAAACCCCAGCACACCTCAATCCTTTCCCCTTCCTTGTGGCATTTAAACAAAACGAACAACTTCACTAAACAGTAAGCATTTCCTGGAGCAATTTACTAACCTCTCTAAAACATTCTCAAGAAATTTAGTTCTCCATAACGCAAAAAAAATTTCTTCCTCGTGCTGACCCACTAACTTTACATGCTACTAGAAACCAAATCTGTGAGAAAACCAATTGTTGGGCCGAAAGGATTTTACTTTCCAACAGACTCTAAAATTAAGACAAGCCCCAATTTTTCCACCCAACATTTAACAAGCTGTAAGAGAACATCATCACACAATAGACAAATGCCTTATTTCCATTTAACAAAGCCTACAGAACCTACCTAGTTTCACGAGCATTTGAGGACAAAACCCACCAACAATCGTATTGTAGGAAGAATGAATCCAAGGTCCCTTAAGCTGTTATACATGATTAAAGGCTGTTATACATGATTAAAGGTTATTGGGAGGTGTATTATGGAAGGTAATTGATTTTATATTGAAGGAGCACAAGTATACAGCACTTATTACAGGTTGATGAGTAGTAGCAAATTCAATGTGTTAAAAATTATAGGCAGACAGCGCATATGGAACTACTACCAGCTTATCACCTAGTGAACAATATCCACGTTCCTGTAATGAACTTCCACAAATTCCCAAGTAATTTCGCTTCAGATGATCAAAACGGCAACAATAGATACACATATAGTTTGGCATACAAAAACCAAAGGTAGCGGCGACTGGCAAGAAGAAAATCCTTTTTGTAATCAAACAAAGGACATTGATATCCAAAAGATGGTTTATCTACACTACAAGTGCCACAATGAATAAGTAATTACAGGACTGACCTTATCACTGAAGCCAAACATGACAGATGATCCAACGTCAAATGTATACCCATCCCTCTCATAAAACCCAGAGCTCCCACCAGGAACCACATACTTCTCCAGCACCAAAACCCTTGCTCCTTTCACAGCCAGCTGTGTTGCCGCAACCAACCCACCAATCCCTGACCCCACAACTATGGCATCATAGCTGCTCCCATCCACTCCACCTACACTCTCCAACACTTTCTCCATATCCATCACTGCTTTGGCGCTTACGAGAAACCCCCTTTTATTCCGACTTACTCCCACCTCATGACCAGTAAATTCTTGGGTTTTCAAGGGCCTATTACATGAAATCCTTTGTTTTTTGTACGTGGGTCTGAAATTGCCCGGCTGGATTTTCTTGTAGCTGTTGAAAAACTGGGTTCTGCATAACCAAAGATTCTTATTACCCGTCTTGTAACCATTAAATATTGAGGCTTCTGGGGTCCAAACAGACATGGTTTTGTGCCCAGTACTGTATGTTAGGGAGAAATTTAGGAGCCTTAGAGCACTAAGAGAAGGAAAGGTGATGTTTCGGTAACTGAGTCTGAGGAGGTGTTGGGTTACTGGTAATTTGTTGAATGGAAGTGAAGGGAGGGTGGGTTTGGATGACCATGATTCCAAGTGGTGATTCCCCGGGGAGAAGAGACAAATTAGGCATCTTTATTTGGTGATTACTATTCGAAGGTATTGGATGTGCAGCTGTCCGGTTTTGAGTTTAAAGTTTGGCCGTTGGGTTACTTTGGATGCATCTGCTCTGGCTTGCGTTGAGTAATTCCTACGTGAAAGGAGATACTCGAGTTTTTGTTCTAAATAATTTTTTTTAATTTAATTATTTTTCTATCCTATTTTTAATCTTATATTATTTATCTATCTATCTCATTTTTAAAAATCTTGATTCTAAATAGAGATTTCAACTGAATCACGTTTTCAAACAAACGTTATTATGAAATCTCTGTTAGAAATCAAGATTTCGTTTAATTTTGTTTAAATTAGGCAAATAAAACTAAACATATTGAAGTCTATGAAATATGTTAGAAATCAAAATTTATTTTAATTTTGTTTAAATTAGACAAATAAAATTAAACATATTGAAAACGTGGTTTGAAACCACATTTTCTTCGCTTGAAATCTATGTTTGCAACCAAGATTTGCAAAAGTGGAGTAAATAAGGTTGAAAATGGCGTAGAGAAGTAATTAAGTACTAAAAAGGATTATTTATGGCAAAAACTCGAAGATACTCCGTATCTGTTTTCATTTTCGCTGTCTATTTGTACACAGTAACTGTTTTAGAAAAAATTGTACCCTGTGAAGTTTTTAAATTTTTAAAGGTGTAGTGCCAGTGGGTGGTGGGTGGTGGAGGGAATGAGATGAGCTAGTAGTAAGTATTGGCAGACTTGGGACCAGGTCGTGATTTGGGGGAGGGGGAGAGGGAAAAATAGGATGACGTGGGGGTGGGTGGCGACTGTAGTGTGGATAATGGCGGTGATGGGATGGGTGGTGGTAGGTGGCAATGGCGGTTAGTGGATAGCGACAAAAATAAGATAAGGTGGTTGTAGGTTGTCGCTGATAAAATAATTCAAAGTCCTGTTGGAGAATTAGAAAAAGATTATTTGTATTTAGTTCACTTAAAACATCTCCAAGGTGCTTTTTAAAACAATCGTTACAGGTTTGTGGAATAAGGAAGATAGGGTTGGGCATGGGGGCAAGCTTTTGTGAGGTGGAGATAGAGAGAGATGGAATTTGGGAGAGAGATATATACTATATATAAGAAGAATTTTTTTTTTAAATCTAGCATAAAAGATAATATTTAAATGCTTAATAAGTACCTTATAGAAATAAAAATTTAGTTACGAAATATAATTGGGATACATATCAAAGACCATGCTTAATATTGTAAAAATATCATATTGCTAACTTCATCTTTACATACATATAGTGTGTGCCACGATAACTAGTAACTATGAGATATAAGGTCGAGCCCTCTTTGTGTGTTACAAAACTACCTACCTAGAATGTTGGCACTTGTCATTTTAAGAAAATTGTTGAACTATGATACAAAACTGAAACTTAAAATTATAAATAACTACACAGAAGGACATGTTTGGTTTTCACAATTTAAGATTCATTTTAAAGCATGTTGACAGTAAACACTATTTTTTGTTTTCACTGTGTTGTTTCTTTGAAAATGCGATTGATCTTCATAAATATTTTGGAAAAAACAAGATTTTGGGATTGCATAGTTCATGCAAATACTGCACTTATCATTGCTAGAGAAATTGATAATAAATCCAAATTATCAACAAGAATAATTATATAAAAGAAATCACCTACTTGATCCACACAAATCGCATGTGCCTCACAGCTAGTAATGAATTAAGGCAACAGACCCTCCATTCTATCCTCTGCCATAATTTGACAATATTCAAATCATGACAGCTTAGGTCAATACAACTTTCTAAAATGGAAGTCTTGAAAAAAAAATTCATGTACTGCAACCAGACAGCTTTGTAGCTAAAGGCCAAGAATGTAAAGTCTGCAATCTACTTAGGTCCATTAATGTACTTAAACAAGCATCGAGATCATGGAACATTCGTTTTGATTAGGAAATCAAATCATTTGATTTTGATCAGAATCCAGATGAACCTTATATCTATAAGAGATGTCAAGGAAGCGTTGTGGCGTTTTTGATTTTATATATGGATGATATCCTATTGAGCTCAACGATCTAAGAGTGTTACTATCAGTTTTATGAAGGACTTTAGAGAGGCAAGATACGTTCTAAGGATAAAGCTTCTGCGTAATTGCTAGAATAGAATGATAGGCTTATCGAATACTGCATATATATAAATAAGATTCTGATCAAGTTTGTAATGTAATATTCCAAGAAGGCTCTTACTCCTTTCGAACATGAGATTGCACTTTTCAAAGAGCAAAGTACAAAAGCATGAGGAAGTTGCACGCATGAGGGCAATTCCTTATGTCTCAGCAGTATGAAACCTCATATGCAATGCTTTGCACTATCCCAGATATTTATTGTCTTTATGTCTCGGCAGTAGGAAGCCTCGTTTGCAAACCTCACTGGAGTGCAGTAAAGCACATATTCAAGTATTTGCACAGAACTAATAAATATATGCTTGTTTACCGCAGTGTTGACGGAGTTCAGTGGGTTATATAAATTTAGACATCCAAACTGACGTGGATTCCAGGAAATCCACATCTTGATGATGTTTATACTTTAAAAGTGGAGCCATAAGTTGGACAAGTATCAAGCAATCTTTTGTTGCTAATTCTACCAAGGAAGCTGAATGCATCTGAGGTTGTAAAGGAAGCGATGTGGCTCAAGAACTTCTCACGAGAACTAGAGATAGTGCCCGCAGTGCAAGCTTCTATTGTCCTTTTACATGACAACACTTGAGTAATTACACAATCAAAGGAACTCAGAAATCACAAAAAGAGGAAGCACATTGAGTGCAAGTATCATTATGTTGGAGAGTTGGTACAGTATGGAGATGTGACGATCTCTAAAATTGCATCTGAGGAGAATTTGGCAAACCCATTGACTAAGCCATTATCATTGAAGACTCACGAGTCTCATCTCAAACGTATGGTTGTCACATACAATAGTGATTAGATTTAGGGCTAGTGGGAGATTGTTGGGATTGAACTCTAGCACCAATCTCTTGTATTGACAAATTTATCTATTTACATAGATATGTTCTTGATTCATCATTTGAGCATGGACATACCTATTTATTATTGATAGTTTTGTACTTTATAATAAAATCTATATGTGTGTACAATTATGTATTTATAATCTTAGTGTATGAGATAGATCAGTGTATCCTATTTCTAGTGCATAGACAAATAGATAATGGTCGTGATAAAATTATAATTAAATGATTGTTCATAATATTATATGGAACTGGACAACGATCTAGTGCATCATAGTAAGCATAGATGATATGGTTTATCTTAGCCATTCTGCATGCCAGTACAGTGTTTGTATTGAACAGGGACTACCTGATATATTTATATTTTATTTAATATGAAATTATAAATAAATTCTACAGCTATTATTATGCGATATTCGTAACCATATATGCAATATTGTATCCTCAAAGTCTAAAACGGACACTTTGATATACTTACAGTGAGATGCATTGTCCATCAATACCTCGGAGCATATACTCTTACACTTACGGATATAGCCATATGATGATATAATAAGGCATTTATACTGATCATTTAAAGGTTGGTTTATTTGTTAAATTAATTTAATGATCATTAGGAATTATAATCATGAGACATATGGACTTAGATGTAATTAATATTGAAGCATAATAGTTCAAGCCCTAATGGTTATTACGAGTATCTGTGGAGGAACAAAGTTGCATTAATTAATTAGTAGGGTTAAACCTATAATTTGATAAAGTCCTTGACTAATTACATTTTAATTTTCAATTTTTTTTTGTAATAGCTATTTGGTAGAACTAATTATTACTAAATAGGCAACCCTATTAGATAGTTATTTAATAGAACTAGTTATAACTAAATAGGCAACCCAATTAGGCTATGAGTTATTAGCCAAGCAATTAAGTCCTGTTAGAGCTGGAATTAAGAAACCTACAAGTCTTCTTTGCTAGCCCACACTTGAATCCTAAAATTAAGGGAAGTCTTTAAGATCTATGAGTAGAATTAAAGCGGGAGATGAACCATAAAAAAGAATTTTCAACCATTACATATATATTATTCACTAATTACTATTCATCAATTGTTGTTCACCCAATACAGGTTCATTGGTACTGTTCACTAATTATTGTTCATTGGTTACTTTTCCCCCCTCCCCAAGAACTCTCCCCCCTTCATTCTCTCCTTTTGGTCATTCTTTCCTTCTCTCTTCTTCCATATACTCTATTCTTTATAGCTTAGAATTATTTTGTAGAAGCTTAGATTGGAGTATTACAAGAGCCCATATTAAGATTCGACGTGGGGTCATAGCAGGGAAGAGTAGTTGGCGTCAAGATTAATATCGAAGGTTTTCGTCAAGTTCTAACAAGAACAGGAAGGTATGATCTAATTACATGTCTTGTTTACCGTTGTTAATCTATGGGTGCTAAGGCGTGGTTTCTTTCTTTCAATTGCAAACTTTTATTACCTACGGGATCTAGCTGTCCCTACATCGGAGCACTCAGAACACACCAAGGTTACTATCTCGAAGGAGTAGCTTACCTGACGAGCCAAGATAATGTCCCAAAAGAATCACCAGTCTGGCGGGAGGGGATTCCTCATGCCAAAGCACTGGGAGCTTCTTGATACAGATAGTGTCCCAAAAGACTTGCCTATCCCTGCGATGAGTCCTTGGATCGGAACACTCGGACCATACCAATGTAGTGTCCTAGAGGAGTTACCTCCCCAGTGGGCCGAGGCAGTGTTGTAGAGGAATTACCTACCTGGTGAAAGGAGAATCCTGATGCCGGAGCACTCAGAGCTCATTGAGGTAGTTTCACGGAGGAGTCACCTATCATAAGGGATGTTACACACATTAGAGAGTGGGTCGAAACATGTTCCACGACCAAGGCAAGATGTGCATTGTGTGGTTAATGGATGGACCAACGTTGGGGCTTGGTAGTATGATGTGATGCCAGGGGGCATGACTATGTAAGTGGCACAATACATGGGCACGATGGGTGTGTGCAATGCTGAGGGTGCACTTAAGGGAGATAGTGTAGGGTTGCAGTCATTAAGTGTTATGGGGTGCACATGATCCGGAGATGGATCTCGGGCATGGCGACGGGTGCCATGAAGCTTGGGCACAGTGAATGGTGTTGACAAGGGCACGTGACCCCGGAGACGCTCCAACACGATGATGGGTGTCATGGAGATGGGCGTCATATGAGGGGCACGTGATACGACAACAATACTCAGGTGAGGCAACGGGTATCGTGGAGCATGCAGCTTCTATGTTGGGGAGATAACAAGGAGTGATGGAAGAGACCCCCCAAGGAGAGGGAGTCCCCAAAGGATAAAGCAAGGGAGCCCTTAAGGAGTGAGGAAATGAGTCCTAACGGATGAAGCAAGGGAACCCCCAAGGGGTGAGGGGAGAGTCCCTAAGGAGTGAAAAAAAGGAACCCCCAAGGGATGTGAAAAGTCTTTTATGGGGGCAAGGAGGGAAGAACTCTTATTTGTCTCCAGGTGTACATTGAAAGCTTCTATAGTAGAACTGGCCTAACTGGTGCCCATCTCCCTTAATAAATCCCAAGTTTTTTTATGGGTAAGGAGAAAGCCGCAGACAAAGGGGGAAGGCTCACCCTTAAGGGTTGGGAGGTGGACCCCCATTAATATTGGGGAGGTTGACCCCTATAGGCTTAAGGGGCCGACCCTTTTGGGTATTAGGGAAGCCGACCCCATAAGCATTGGGGAGGATGCGCCCCCTCCCCCCTATTGGAATTTTGTAGGCCTACCCCATGACTATTGGGAAGGTCGACCGCTTTAAGGTGGGGTGGTAACGTGCCGATTATGATCACTTAGAGATTATATCCAAAAGATAGCGACACACACATGACTTGAGCATGCGTGCTGGTTTGATGAGCATGTGAGCGTCAAACTTTGACCATTCAAAAATGTTGACGTATCGTGAAAAATGGGCCCAAGGGTGGTTAAAAGTGCTTAGCCGAGATTGGCTAGCAATATAAGTCCCCTGCATACAGTATGCACGAAGCCTCAACCCAGGCGTATAGCACATGCATAGCTATAAGTCCATCCTTAGAAAAATTTTAATGGCAGTTGGTCTAGGTGTCATTGATCATCAAAGATGATGAGTAGGTGGTTCGAACACCTCGCACACCACCTATTAAGTTCTTGGGATGCTTCAGCATCATCAGTAGTCGCGATAAGGGGGTACAGTGACGGACAAAAAACAACAAAAGGATGGAGTAGGTGGTTCGAGCCACCTCGTACGCCACTTACTAAGTACTTGGGAGCTTGGACGTTGCAAGGCATCGCAACACGGGGTCATGACAATAGGCACAGGGGCACGGCTGGGCGCAGCAATGCGGGGGGCTGGTTACGGGAGCTAAACAACAAAATGAAAGGGTAGGTGGCTCGAGTTGCCTTACGCCCCCACTTACTGGGTACTTGGGACGTTTTATGTGTAGTTGGTGAAAATTTCCCAAGAGATGACATTGTTTTTGAAGTGTAGAAAAGAGATGATTTGTGTAAGGGACTCGAGAAGTGCCACCCTAGAACAAATATGTGAGACTTAAGATGTAGTAAAAGTGGTAGTGAGTATGAAATGTGACTTTAATTTTATTTTATAAGAATATATATATATATATATATATATATATATATATATGTGTGTGTGTGTGTGTATGTGTGTGTGTGTCTGTGTCTGTGCGCGCGCGCGCGCGCGTAATACAATGAACGAGGGGCATGTAGGAATGTGGGAGGGGGAAGAGACAATATGAGTGTGGGGGTGCGAAACTAGTGAAGAAGAGAGGGGGAAGGGAAAATTTTGGGGGTGGGGTGGGCTTGAGGGTAATGAGAGAAAGAAGAAAAAAAATCTACGTGTTGATTTTGTTTTGGGGGGGGGGGGGGGGGGGCTTGTGGCCGAAATGTGAAAGGAAGGGAAAGGCTGAAGTGAGGTGGGGGTTAGAGGGTGAAAGAGGGGAATTGATGAGGGCCTTACTAGAGGGCGGCCTTGGGGGGTGTGAGGTGGAGATTGATGAGAGGAAGAAAGGTGATGGCATTGATTGGGTGAGATAAAAAAAATAGGAGTTAGAGAGAGAGTGTGTGCGTGTGTGTGTGTGTGTGAGAGAGAGAGAGAGAGAGAGAGTAATGTAAGTATAGACACCCCATTTTTGTAATTTTTTTTATGTGTTCACTATTGGTAGGCATTATTTATAATTAAGGTTTATTCTTAATTACAGGTAGGCTTAATAATAAATAATGAACTAAATTTCCAGTCAAAATTTGTCCAGTCCAATCCAGTTTGGTTAGGTACGGTCTAGTTAAAAGATTGTAATTGGTTAGATAACTCATAAATATCTTGTGATTAATCAATGCATGCAATTTCTCTTGATTTAGATAGAATTTGGAGATGATTTTTGAAATCTGGTACTTCCCGTCTGTTTTACCAGAGATAATTACCGAATTAAAGACAGTAGTGTCCCAAAATTAAAAAAAATAAAATATTATGGGGTGAACCGGCCGTTTCTCAATAATCCGGCTGGTTATTTGACCTTACCATATATGTCAAGGTATTGAACCGTGTTAGCTGTGTATGAAAGAAAAAAAATTACTCTTCATTTTGTTGGCCAAAACATCTTTGAAAAGAGAAAAAAAATTCTATGAAACTTTTATTTCCTCAAAATAGTGAAATGTAAGTATCGTATGTGACTAAACATTCACGGATCTTAAAGCACCAGCTCCCTATTTTGAGAACATAGTCTACAATACTAATAATCATAATTTAGGCTATTTGACTTTATGAAAGATCTCAGTCTCAATTATTATTTTTATCATTTTGTTTAGTCTCAGACCTCTATAAAAAGGGCCTTTGGGCTACAGTTTATGAGAGGCTATTCACTGTACAACTTTTGGACTATTTCACTTTAGAAGCGGGGCATCATTTCTAAGGAGAAATTCAACATTTTATATAAGTTCTTCATATTAGTGATCTACTTGCATTGTGGAATCATCTCGAGGTGGTTCTAACTTCTAAGTCCTCTAAGCCATCATCATCTAGAGATAAATTTATAGTGCTTTCTAGTTCAGTTTAGATTAGAGAAATCTAGAATATTTTTCATTCTTGCGACCAAGTTCCAGTCAACAACATAAACTTTATAAAAAGAGTCTTTCAAACCTATTTTCCTATACTCGTGTCAAAGACCGAAGTTTAGGTCGCCTCTTGTAGGGTTCAATCGAACAACAGTAGTTTTGATCCCGATTTGTCTGACTGGGTACATAAGCCATTTGATCTCGATTATCGAATTCAAACCAAATTTTAGAATTAGTTTAAATGTTATTTTATGCATATTTGTCTGTTATGAGTTAAAAGGCTAAGAAATCTTTAAAAAAATGTAGAGTGGTAGAGTATAACAGGTGCCTAACACCTTCCCATCGTATAACTTAGTCCCCAAACCCATCATTTCTATTTCCGTAGATTAAAAGCCTAATTGGGCATTGTAGACACCTCATTTTTGTAGTTTTATTTTATCTTTTAATTAATTTGTTGTTGGGCTGTATTACTAAATAAAATTATTATGTAATTTTGGGTGTAAACCTAATAATAAGTGACTGGCCTTATTTATTTGGGTAAATTACACATAGCACTCCTGAGATTTGTAATAAACCACACTGCGACTACTAATTCATTACGATACACATTTTTATATTTCAGTTAACAGAGTAAATAAAATAATTGAAAAGACTGTGAAACACTTCATAAACAAATAAATTTACCCTCTCTCACTTCCCACCCCCAACCCCTTATGCGAGCAACACCTTCCAGCGACCGACAACACCCTCTGATGACCAATCGCGACCCATCAACAGCCCTACCCCCCATCAACAATCCTGTCCCTTCACCTTACTAACAGGTCACAACCACAATCACCCCAACCCACCACCGGATGACACACTCAGCCGATACTATCAGTAACCCTACTACCTTCACACTACCTCGCCATGACCTACCACCGCCGGCCTATTCCACATCCAAATTGGCCCATAACCACCCATGACCACACAAGTACACCCACGACCACCAAGGCCACCAGACTGCCCCTCTTTGTTCTGCTCATATCATCTACAAGTACCATTATACCTCTTAGGTTTTCCCCTAAACCACCCACCACATGCCAATAGCATTTGCTGATAATTTTTAGTGCTTGATATTGTATGGCATGATAAAATGGAAGTAGAAATTTAGGGGTGTTGGAATCTTGTCTATGCAAGGGCTTCAATTCTTGAATGTTGTTGGGTTTTTAGGTTTTGCTTCTTTGGAATAGTAATAAATTCTTTCTTGGCAAATAAATTGAAAGTTGATAAAAGTAATTTGATAATTCACCTTTTAGGTTATGGACTTTAATGCTATGCAACTTCATTTTAGCTTGATTCGTTGCTTACACCTTTAGTCTTCCTAAAGCTTTGCATCACATAGTTAAGATTGGGGTTTTGGCGTTGGGCAGTGTGTTTGTGGGTGCGGGCGTACGCGTGAGATAGAGAGAGAGAGAGAGAGAGAGAGAGAGAGAGAGAGAGAGAGAGAGAGGACAGTGGTGTTTAGAGAGGGGGATGATAGCAGTGCCGGTGGCGGTACGCTAGAGCCAACAACGGTGGCTGAAGAAGGGATGAAATCTTTAAAAAAAATAGATAGATCACAAAATATTATGTGGTGACCTAACTTTTATTGAGGGATGCTTAACAAAATGAAGTTTTGTGTAAATATACTATAAACCATAGGGAATAGAGTGTAATATAATACTTAGTAAGTAGGAGCCATGTGTAGTTTATGACAAACCTCGAGAGTACCGTGTGTAATTTATCATATTCATTTAATTCAACTTAGTCAGTCCAGTGGAATAGTCTGTCTATCAGTCCAATCCAGTCAGTTAAGCCCAAATTAATTATGCCCGGTCCATTGGACAACTAGCCTAGTTAGTTAGGGTTTAACCCAAGTTAAGGTCAAGAGATTGTGATTAATTAGATAACTTCGAAATATCTTGTGATTTATCCTTGATACATGTGATTAATCCTTAATTTATATAAGATATGAAGATAATTTCCAAATCTGGTACATCGCATTCAATCAAATCAAAGTAAATTACCGGATTAGTGTTTAATAATGTCTTGAAATTCAGGAAAAAAATATTTCAAGATATGGGATGAACCGGCCAATTTTTGACTAACCGGCCGGTTCGTGGACTTTTGTCAATCGGTGGCGTTTATCAAATATTATGTATTATCTTCAAATCACAGATTGAATCGTCATATTTACCATTTATGACGTTCCTAACCCCTATAAATAAGGCCCTTGGCCTTTATTTTTAGGACAGGCTTTTTTCCCTAGACCTTTTATACCATTTCCTTGATAGAAGTGGTAGATCATTACTAAGGAGAATTTAACACTTCTATGTACACAAGTCACATGCATCATGGATCCATCACAAGGAGTTTTGAAATCTTCTAAGCAAGCACCTTCTCAAGGTACATTTATAGTCTTCTAGAGTAGCTTAGATAATTATGGTCTAGATTGTCTCCTATTTTTCGTAGTCACATTTCATTCAAAAAATCACAAAAAAAGAGTCTTTTCTAATTATTTTCTTAGTTTAAGTGTAGACTCGAATTGTAGACTACTTCCCATAAGACCATTGTTGAACTACGGCGGTTTTGATTCCGATTAGTCCAATCGGATACATGGACAATTCGACCCCCAATGTCAAGTTCAAGCAAAAGACGAACAAATTAACTTAGAGTGGATCTTATCATATTTTACATTCTATGTGTTCTTAAGGCCAATTATCAATAGAAATGAAGTAGAAACCAAAAGGGCACGCGCGGGTGCCTAACACTTTTTGTAGCGTAACTTAGTCCCCGAACCTATCTCCCGATTTCGATAGATTAGTCGTCCTTTTGGACACTTCTGAGTCATCTATAGGTCTTTTAAATTTTTTTATAATTAAATAAGATGGTGACTCCTAAAACTGTTTCGAATATTTTTCTAAGGCGGTTTGTCACATTGGCTATTCTGCTGGGGGCTAAAAACACTAAAAGGACTAGAGTTAAAAAGTTTTTCTTAGTTTTTGGCCTTGTTGTTATTCTCTTGTATTTTTCTGTGATATGTACCATGTGACATAACTGTGGTACTTGCAGTTTTATTTTCATACCTCACGTCTCACCCCGACCCACCCATTTGAGACCGACACATTCAAGGCCCTTTGTCCTCCTGGGCTCAAGGTGATCTCTTGATAAAGTTCTCAACTCCACGTACCTCGCACTAAATATTCCTCCTGGTCTCTTGATATAAAAAATGACTTTTATACGTACTAATAATCGCTTATTATTAACTTTCTAGTTATGGGCGGGAGGTATATAGTATAGTCGAGCCAATGAAATGACCTTTATGAGGATGTTTTAAGGAAAAGCCATACACTTGGACAATTCAGTGTTCTGCCCTTTGTTGGGAGAATACCTGTATTGGCCTATGGCATGTTGGTAGGGAAACCACCAGCATGCTGTAAGCTAAACTGATAATTTGTAAAAAAAAGGGAAAACTCTGACTAACCGGATGGTTCACTCATCAAGTGACCGGACGATTGTCAGTATCCATGACCTTCCAAGAATTTTTTTAAAATCCATGGTTACCTCATTGGCCAACCGAAAGGTTAGTCAGTACCCCACTTTTCTAGACATTCTCCAAAAAACTCATTGAACAAATGGACAGTTAACCCATAATAATAACCTGATGGTTAATCATTGTTCAATTCTTGTACGGGTATAAATCAGTCAGTTTAATACTGTGGTGTGCTCTGATTGTGTGATCCTATCTAGGTATAGTTTCCTCACTTGGGTCTTAGGGTAAAAAAACGTCCCAAAAAAAACAAACAAACATATAATTCTAAAAAAGTCAAAAATATTTTCTTGCCCTCTTACAAGCTTATTTTAGAGTTCGAGTCAAATAGAGTATGTATTTCCAATAAGTCTACGAGCCCATCCTTAGCAAGTCGAGAGCATAATAATTTTCAAAGTAAGGAAAAATTGCCCGGTCTCATACCCATTGAAATTCATAATTGACCAATCAGTTCGAGGAGTTGTGCAAAAGATTATTTTGAATGTTAAGCCTAGTGGTCTACCTCATTGATACTTCTTCTTTGCACTTGGGGGTGGTGACTCGCTGTCTTTTCAAGCTTAAAAATCAAAATTTCATTTCCTTCAAAATGAAGTGTCAACCTAACAAGAGAACTTAGTTTGAAATTTAGACATTTGAGTGAGAATTTAGGAGACTATCATGAAAAGGCCATGACTTCTTTTCTTGACCAACCTCCCACAACCTTCATTCATTAAAAGTAAGCCTAATCCTCAAAGATGATGAGGTTTCATGTGGGTGTCAAGACTTTATCTTGTTTAAAGCTCATTTATTCCCTCTCCTAGCTTGCATTCATATTGAAAAAAGAAAGAAAAGAAAGAAAAAGCCCGCTAGATTGAATTCCCTGAAAAGGAGGTCTAGGTAGAACTTAGGGCACAAAAAAAAAGACAAAAATAGAGAAACCTTAAAAGAATATAGGTTTGCACAAGTCTTCTTAAAATGAGCATTCCTGATGATTGGAGGCCATCGTTTGGCCACCACATATCATCCTAATTACCCTGTATTAGATTTTTCCCACTTGCTAGCCCTTTGCCCCTAAACAACTTAGCCTTTATTTTCGAAAGCCTATATTTTTGACCTTGAGGTGGGTAATCTCCTGGTGTGTGCCCATCTCCCGATATTACTACTCAAAAAGGGTTCCCTCTCAATGAAACCAAAGTTTTGAAGATAAAAGATGATCATCTGTTCGGTCTCGGAAAAAAGGGGGAAACGATAAAGAAGAAAATGGAGAGGAGAGAAAGAAAGAAAAAATGATAGGAATCAAAGAGGGTGGAGAATGATTATCAGAAATTCAGTGCATAGAATTGCCATCGACTGAGTTCGGAGAATATATATATCTGGCAGATCTGGTTTGAACTACGTCCAACCTGATTGGGTTAGTAGGCTGCTTAGTCACCTTCTAGGTTCGGTCTCCACGAGCACACTCTAGGGACTTTGGTTTCATGTTAAGGTTTTTTAGCTTATTTATCATTCGTTTTTTAGTCCATAACCTGGCCTACATTGTGTCCCATATAAAGTCATCCTAACATTATGCTTATTCAAGAGAGTCAAGGTTCTCTTATATATATATATATATATATATATATATATATATATATATATATATATATATATATATATATAAAGAAGAAGAAGAAGATAATGGTCGATGTAGTTTTTGAGCATGCTACATCACGACATGATATGTTCACCTTCATATTGGCTTGTTTGATGACCCTTCAGTTCCTGATCTCCTGAAGCTGATACGTTCACCTCCTTGTGGCCTGATGAGGACCCACTAATCTTCATGACTTATTTGGCCTACCCTACACTATACATCAACCAGGCTGTACACGATAGTTTTGATATATTTGCCACCACAACAATGATTATATGAGAAGCCTTACGACTTTATCTTGTGCCTTTATATCACACACTTAATAGTCATGTACTTTTTCTCAGCCTAGTCATATACATTGATGTGTTAACTAATCCTAGGCCCTGCTCCATCAGCCTCACAGATTATACAGTTCCACAGCCTACACACATGCCTCACAATTCATACATTGCCATACATCCTCACTATCCATCTTTTTGGACCCAACATTTTCATGGTAGTCTTAAGAATTCAAACCTAGGTGTTTAAGTTGAGAACTTTATTGTTTTGTGAAGTTTCATGACATTTAACGATGAGGAATTGAAAACTTTTCGATCAAAAACTTCAGTGGTCTTCCCTCTTTAGGTAGAGATGGAAATATCAACTGAGTGGAATCCATTGCCTAAAATTATACATGATAAAACAATGCATGACAAATAGAATAGATCTTGAAGTGAATGGTCGATTCATTGTATTGGGTAAGAAAAGTGATTTTCAATTCAAACATGCTCTCGAACTGTGAAAGGATAATATCTTCGTCATAGGTTATTCTTTGTAGATGTCCTTAAATATTTTCACTTTAATTCACCTTCCATTAGGGTTATATAGAATCAACCTTACTTACATTTTGCTCTAGGGCTCCCTATGGATCCCTCTTTGTACGACAGTCATGATAGGGTCTGTCTATCAACAGTCTATTTCATGGTAAGTGTTGTTTATGCATTTCATCTAGGGACTCCCTAGGAGTCCCCTCCCACGACAGTCTTAATAATGTATGTCTTTGTTTTTTTTGGTTTATTGCATGGCCAGCATCATCTGCATGCATTTTGTTGAAGGGGCTCTCTAGTCCCCTTTTCATGATAGTTCCTATTTAGCGTGCATTTTATTGTAACCCAAGGGCTCCATGTGAGTTCCATCCCCTGATTGTCATGATGTTGTCAGTCTTCAACATGTTCATTGCAATGTAGTCTGCATGCATTATTTTTCTGGGGGCTCCCTTTGATTCCTTTTCACATCAGTCGTGATAGAGCCCGTCATTCTCCAGTTCATTGCATAGTCAGATTCTTCTGTATGCATTCTTGTCCAGGAGCTCCGTGTGATTCCCATATCCCGACACTCATGGTCAATATCTTTATCTCGTTTAAGTTTAGGCTATAGAATTCTGTCTTGTAGTCTTCAAGAAGAAAAGATAAAAAAAGTTTTCATATACTAAAAGAATTTTGAAAAAATAAAATAAAAAATGATCCTTGCTATGACTTTTCAGTCACGCTCCTATCTTTTCTTTTTTCAGGTCCAGTTTTGAGTCCGAGGGTATTCGACCCCTCTTCAGGGCAATACATGAGAGTCACATATAGTCTTTTTTCTAAATCTATGTCGAACAACATTTGGCTTGATCACTTCTAGATGAGGGTATGTAGGCAATCTCCATAGGGTGCAGCCAGTTCCCAGCCTAAGTCTGTGTCTCAGGGGTAGGTAACACTCAATTCAGGTCAGTACATATAGGTCACATAAATTCCCCATTTTCCCGGTCCTCATTCGGATACAGTCGGAGGGTATTATACCCTCAGTCCAAGATAGTATGTGAAAGTCACGTGCAATTCTTTTCCAATCCCTGTCCAAGTCTAGGTCCATTATCAAAGAGTATAAGCACTCAGTCTAGGTCGATATGAGGATGACATACCTTATTATCCCAGTTTGTGCCTTCCATACAGATACTTTTTCCTTGGTATCAAAGCAACCAACTGCTACCGAACGTTGTTGGCTCTGAGCTTTGCACATGACTATTTTTTTGTGCGTGCCTAAATAAATGTCCATCCACTTTTTTGAGTTGTTAGCTCCGACTTCTACGCATGAAGCACCCAATCACTATCGAGCATTGATGGCTCTGATTTTCACACATAAGTCTTTTCTGTATGCCAAAACGTCTATCCGTTTTTACACATTGTTGGCTCTGACTTTGAACGACACTCTTTTCTGGATTGCGTTCGTCTGATTCCTTGCGTGGGATATGTAGAAAACCTTGCAAAAGTCCAACCTCATAGCTGTGTGAGTCTTTGAGTCTGTCTCAAATCATGTGGTATTTTCTATATTCCTTACTACATAAATCTTTTGTTTTACAGTGATGTTTGCTCATATGCGAGCTCCATCGCCGAAGGGATCTGTAAACATCCTATTTTTATAGTTTTATTTTATCTTTTATCAATTTAAGTTAGAATTTATTAATAAATAAAGTTTATTATTTAATATTAGGTGTAAACCCAATAATAAGTGATCTTATTTATTTAATTCTGCTCAGTTAGTCCAACACGGTAGTCTGTCTGTCAGTCTAGTCAGTTAAGCCCAAATTAATCAGGCCCTGTCTATTGGATAATTAACTTAGTTAGTTAGGGTTTAACCCAAGTTAAGGTCAAAATATTGTGATTGATTTGATGACTTGAAAATATCTTGTGATTTATCCTTGATACATATGATTAATCCTTAATTTATATGAGATATGAAGATAATTTCTGAATCTAGTACATCCCATTCAATCAAATCAAAGACAATTATTGAATTAAGATCAGATAATGTCTCAAAATTTGAAAAAAAATAATTTGAAAATATGGGATGAACTGGCAGGTTAGTTCACTTTTGTCAATTTGCAGTTTATCAAATATTCTATCTTATCTCACGGATTGATATCGTCATCTTTACCATTTTTGGCGTTCTAGACCTCTATAAATAGGGCCCTTAGCGTTCATTTGAGGATAAACTTTTCTCCCTAGAGCTTTTATAGTATTTCCTTGATAGAAGTGGTAGATCATCTCTAAGGAGAATTTAGCACTTCATATTCACTTCTATATACACAAGTCACATGCATCATAGATTCATCATAAGGAGTTGTGAAATCTTCTAAGCAAGCGCCTTCTCGAGGTGCATTAATAGTTTTCTAGATAGATTAGATAATAATGGTCTAGATTGTCTCCCATTTTTCGTAGTCACGTTTCATTTTAAAAACCACACAATTCCAGTTATTTTCTTGGTCAAAGTCTAGATTCGAATTGTAGACTACTTCCTCTAGGACCAATGTCGAACTACAGCGGTTTTGATTCTGATTAGTCCGATTTGGTACGTAGGCAATTCCACCCCCAATGTCGAGTTCAAGTCAATAACGTCCAAATTAACTAAGGGTGAGTCTTATCATAATTTAGTCCCCGAACCCATCTCCTGGTTTCGATAGATTAACCATCCTTTTGGAAATTTGTAAGTCATATATAGGTTTTTCTTATCTTCCTTTAATTAAATAAGATGGTGACTCCTAAAATCCTTCAGAAATTTCTCTGAGGCCGCTCGTCACAGGCATTTTAGAGTCTTTTAGGTTTTTTTTTTCTTATTTTTCATTTGTTTCATAAAATAAGATGGCGACTTCGAGTTCTTAGACCTTTCGCAGGTCAGATGAATTTTCCGTTGCTAAGGGGCATCTTCACTGGAGATTAAAAGTAAGAGGACTAGACTTGAAACATTTTATTGCTTTTTTTGGCCTTTTTATGTTTTTGTTTGTTTTTTTCATAACATGTACAATGTACTTTACTCGTGGCAGGTTTTTATTTTTGTGACTCACACAGGCACCCGATTATCCGAAAACCCACCCATTTGAGGGCAACAATTGAAAATTTTGAACTTCTTACTTATCAAGCCTAATTTGATTGTACTCTCACCTCCAAGAGCCTAGTACTGAGAACCTCCTAGTGTCTAGGAATATTAAATCTCATGTACACATACCAATGATCACCCATTATTAACTATGTGAGTTACGGTTGAGTAGTATATCGTACAAGTTATGTTGAATGAGTAACCTTACATCCGACGTTGAGATGAAAATCACACAGCCTGTCCATTTCTTTTATCTATCTTTTTAGCCAGAATATACTTGTCAGGTTTATTTCTTATCGGCTGGGAAACCGATAGGTACTCTATAAAGCCAGTATTCTCACTACCGAGAGATCACAAAAAAAAGAGATTCTGACAAACCGGTTGGCTTACGAACAGGTGAATTGAACGGTTACTTAGTAAATGTTCTTTTTGCATATCAAAACCAGCCAATTTATACCTAATATTTTGCTTAAAACTACACCATTGAGTAAACAAATAGTTAACTCACAAACTTAACCGGATGGTTAGTCAATAGCCAACCCTTTTCCAAAACCTTTCCAAAATCCAAAAAATAACACACTGAATAATCGGATGGTTAATCAGTACCCTACCTTTTTTTAGATACGTTTCCAAGGATACCCAAAATGACACCCCTCTCTCGGACACTTTACCAAAATCATCCCACTGAGTAATTGTCTAGATAACGCACAAGATTAACAGAACATTTTGTAAACACACCATTTTCAAGGATAAATGAACCCTTACTCAGTATTTAATCGGCCTGAACCAATTAGTTTGATATGTCTCTTATGTGATTAAATTCTTGTATTTTATTCTCTATACAGTTAAGGGTAAGTAACTATGATATTGAGATTCGTGGAGGAAACTCGCAAGAACTCCAATGGCAAAAGTATTCCCTTAGCTCGGTGATTTGGTAAGCAATCTTAGCATCTTGCAGAATGATTTTTAGACCAATTTTGCAACTCTGGTTGCTCAACATGCCAACACAATCTCAGATATAGAGTTCCTCTTGAAGAAAGATAGAGAGTATCATAAGGGAGAGCCTAAGGTGGAAAAGAAAGAGGAAAAGAAGAAAGATGAATTTGGTTGGTAATATGAGTTAGATGATAAAGGAGAATCTGTTGCCCTAGAACGAAAAGAAAAGCTGGTCACGCTTGAGTCTCAGGTTGCTAGGATAAGAAAGGAAAACGACCCCATGAACCTTAGTGCTTTTGTCTTGAACCCCAAAGACCACATTACCCAAGTTCAAGATTCTCGACATGGATAAGTTCACTAGTACAACTGATCATCGAATTCATATCAAGATGTACATGTGGTTGGCCTAGTATGGAGTCAACCAAAACAAGTTGGTTCAACTTTTTCATTGTACTCTAACAGGAGCCACCTTGTGATGGTTCCTCACCATTGACGAGGCCCGATTACGAACATGGGAAGATGTGGAACCAGAGTTTGTAAACGAGCAATATAATGCAAATTTAGATATCACCAAAAAAGATTTGGAGACCACTAAACAAAAGCTAAGAGATTCTGTGTCAGCATTGATAATGAGATGGAGGAATAAAGCTGTCAAAATGGTTAATCGCCCCTCGGTGGAGGAACAAGTTAATATAGTAAGAAATAATCTATTGCCGATGTATCATGAGTACATCTTTGGACATTAACATACCTCTTTCAAGGATTTAATGGATCCTTGGTACAAACTAAAGACGCTATCAACAAGGAACAATATCCAATGAGACCAAACCCGGATTGAGCCGGTACAAGGAATTCTACAACTTAGCCAAAATCTGCTAGTATTAATAATGTTAACAATGTCCGAGGGTAGTAAGTTGTGTCGTAGGAAGCCAATGCCGAACCATGACAAAATTGTACTCCATTCAATACTCCTTTGACTAAGGTATTTGAGCGATTATTGTGGAAGGAAATGATTTCCAAGTTACCCCTTACTCCAACATCGACAGCTATACCTGAAGGATATGATCTTTGGGCATTTTATGCATACCACCAAGGAAAGAGCCATTCCACAGAGAGGTGTGCCACTCTTAGACATGCTATCCAAGATCGTATCGACAATGGTGAAGTATGCACTCTAGCTAAAATGAATGTGAGAAAGAATCCTTACCTGCTCATAGAGTTAATATGATCGATGATGTTTCGTGATTATTAGATCCTTCTGTACTCATAATACTAGTAGGTCAGTACATGGATGTGTCATCAATTTGTGTTCAAGTTCCCTTGTCAGAATTTTGCTGTGATTTCTTGGGAGTAAATGATCGAAGGAGAAGCTTATACTATAGGTGAAGAAGACTATGATGAAGATACATGTTTTGTCTTTAGACCCAACACCATCGTGCCATATTTGACTAGGTCTGGACGAGCTTACCAAACAACCAACCAGCCAATTGTCTTAGATCTTGTTTCTCTCAAGACCAGCCAAATGACAAAGTGCTTCAACAATTGAAGAAAACTCAAGTCAATGCTTATATTTTTGTTATCCGCCTCCTACTTTTAAAGACCAGCTTCAATCAAACTTCTTAGCAATCTTAGGTGTCACGACCCAAACCCATGGGTGAGCCCATGAGCTAGATCCGCAACTGGCCGCAGGCTCATTCAAACTCCACCCAGGGCTCTGCCAGGCCTTACGACAATCTGTACTCAAAATTCATTCTAACTTCCTAAATTCTATAAGAGTAAATTGGCTATCAAGAGCCTCACTTAGAAACTTCCACAACTGTCATAAATAACTTCAACTACATAATTAACTATATGGAGATCAATGCTCCAACCAATTCTCTAAAACATAAAAATTATACTACACTGTCTTCTAAAGATTAACGATTGCTCTAAGAGGGACCATCTTCCGCGAGTCCGATCTTGTTTCCCTCATGGATGTCAGTTTCATCTAAGTGATCACCTGAAAACATTTATAAAAGAGTGAGCTGAGGGCCCAATAAGTACACATACCATATCCCTAAAATAACTTTTGTATTCATAAAAACATGCCATGGTTTCTTCATTTAAAAAAATGGGTACTAAATTTACAGAAAATACTATACACATATACTTTATAAAAGCAAATCATGCTTCAGAAAAGCTCTTTCAAAACGAATGCATAGCAACAATAACTAAACTTCGAATGCCATCCTATCTCTTTTCACGGTGTGTTGTGGTCAGCGTATGGTCCCACTGACTAGAACCCAAAATCCCTCCTCCACCCGGAATAAATAATATTGTGGAAACAAGGCGAACCACGATGCAACAGTACTGTGCACCAACGTATGGTCCCGTTGACCAGGACCCAAAATCCACTTTCCCCCGTGGATATGGGGTACAACAACAAATATTAATCTCACGATAACACGATTAACACAGAGTTCTCAAAAACCAATGTAACACTTTCCATGGAAATTATAACTCATTTTCTCATCAATCAGTTGCACAAAAAGTAGGAGTATCACAATTACTTAAAACATTCGTTTGGTAAAACCACGTATACATACACGTATATTAGAAAATAGGGTGTACGGAAGAACATGGCAGGAGTACTTACCTGAATAGCTAAGCAGTTCCTTCTACTAAGTCTGCCCTAACTCTTGTCTATCGGAACCCAACAATAAATTATTCTGATGTCATTCATTGCCCTTGAATCAGGCCTAGGTGCTGAATTTCCCCCAAGTGCACAAAATTACCAAAATACCCCTCGATTATGTAAAATTACCAAATTATCCCCAATGCCTAACGTACCGTTACACACCCAATATGACTCAAAACATCCTTTTAAACAACCATAGGAGTGTTTTTCGGATAAGAATGACCTTCCTGGGAATTCTCTGTTCGGAATCCCAAACCGTTCCTTGAATTGAGCGCTAAGGTTCCTATTTTAAAATATATCCAAACGGCACTAAAATGGCACAAAATTTCAGACGTTCAAGCATCTCAATGTGTTTAGATCATTATAAAATTTTTGGTTAAAAATAATTTTCTTTACTATATTAAACAATTTAAAAGTATGTTTTCAAAATAAGATCGTTTCAGGCCTGTCGCATGCCTAGAAAAAATCCATAAAATTTTACATTGAAGGTTTCACAAAAATAAGGCTAGTTTCAGTTTTGAACCTTGCCCAAATATACTCAATAATGGCTTAAAAGTCTTGGGCAATAGAATAATCTATAAATCTAGAAACAACATTTTTTCAGCAAACCCTAGTTTTGTACATTGACCATTTTAAGCCTGAAACATGATGAATCTTAGAAAACTAAAAACTACAAAGCTAAAGAAGACTTTGTAAGGTTTTCATAAATATAAGGGTCACAAAAATCCAATGAGTAATGACTTCTCTACAGTAAATCGAAGTGGCTAATCAAAACAGCACATCTTTGTGCAGACCAGTTTTGTTCGATGATTATTTTGGAGCCTAAATACTATGAATCTTAGAAAACTTAAAACTTAAAACTAAAAAGTTGAAGAGGACTTCTTGAGGTTTCTAGAAACATAAATTTAACAAAAATATCATAAGTAATTAATTTTCTATGACAAATCGAAGTAGCTGCCCGAAGCAGAAAAATCTGGACTTCTACATAGAATTTTATTTAAAGTCATTTTTCGATATCAAAATGTAAGATTATGAAAAAACTTAAAACTGAAAAGTTTAAGGGGACAAAATAAGGTTTTTAGAAAGTATAAAAGCACATCAATCGAATGAATAATGAAATAGATATGAACAAAAATCTAACTCACTCTTATGCTGATCTACAACAGCTTTCTTCTCAAACACGCCCACATCTCACTCTCTGAAACACACACAATACACAGACAAATCCTAGCATTTACACATTAAGATCCCTCTAAAACACACCCAAGATTAAAATTTAAAACATCCAAATAAATAGCTAAAATTAGAGAGAAGAGACTAGGAATTTACCTTGAAAAGTCCTGCCCTAGGTGCTTCCTTCTCTCTCTAGTTTCACGTAAAAGAGGCTGGCCAATGTTTTTCTGTGGCGGCTGGGTATTATGCTTGTCTTTATATAATAACCCTAAAAAGGACAATTTTCTTAAAAACCCCTGAATTTTAAATGTTTTCTTTTTTCCTAGTTTATCCATAAATTTTAATATTATTAGAAGACCCCAAACTAATCATATTAATAGTCAAAATTATGCATTCTGATAAACTCAAAAGAAAACACGAAGTTAGGGTGTTACATTCTTCCCACCTCATTAACTTGCAACTTAAGAGCATTATAAATTGTTGCTAAAGATTGCCGATAAATATTGTTTATGCAAATTGACGCTAAATGTTACGTGCAAGAATTATCGCTAAAGAACTAAAATAACTGGTAAGAAATACCAAGGTTCGGGGTATTACATTAGGTCCCTATCCAAACCCAACCTGGGTAGTTATCTTATGTGCTCGAGGCCATTCATTATTGAAATGTTCTTATATTCTCCGAGGTCTATTTGCTAAAGATTGGACCAAGCCATAATGACCTGCTCCAGATCACTATACAGGCTCTTGATAAGAAGGTAATCCTCGTTGATAATGGTTCTTCTCTTAATGTTTGCCCTTTGCGTACTGTTCGAGCCCTTGGTATTGACCCTTTAGAGTTCATTCCATTCAGTCAAGTAGTGCAAGCCTTGACAACACTAGGCGCGAGGTCATTGATATGATTAAGCTTCCCATGTTTGTAGGAATAGCTACTTTCGAATTTGAATCAAGTGTTAAATATTCTGATCGCCTCCAATCTTTTGCTTGGAAGACCACAGATCCATTTAGTTGGAGCAATACTCTTTGATCTGCACCAGAGAGTCAAGTTTGTACTCGACAAAGTTGTTTTCATGATTATAGAGATTCCCACCTACCACAGATAGGAAAAGTGGAAAATAAGAAGGGTAGTGTTACGATTCTGCATGATTCGCTAGACCTACTTCTTAGTGGGTATAAAATTAATAGTGCAGTACAATGCTTGGAATTTGAGAAGCCTGTCAACATGAGAATTTTATCAACTTTGCACCTCATAGTAACACCTCAGTGCCAATGATTATGCAAAAGCTCCACTGTCTTCAGGGAAAAGGGATAGGCCACAGCTGCGAAGGGCTTCCAGCTTCTCTATTTTGAAAGATAAGAAAGATCAGTTTGCTTTGGGATATAGGCCTACAAAGAAGTATAGGAAAGTGGCTCTCAAAATAATGGCTTGTCTCAAAAGTCACGAGATCCCCATATTGGATGCGTGTTTTTGTCAAGGAACGAGAGAAATAAGGTTATCATGGATACCTGAGCCAGTCTACAACATGAATACTAGAAAGCTGATGAATAGATTATATATTTTCCCTGACTACAAGTGGGTAGAAGATGAAGAAAGACCTAAGCAAGGACGTGCAATGCTTTTGATTGGATGGATTTATGGAGCTGGAAGGAGGTCTGCATGCTTCAACGATATGTATATTGGCGTGCTTATTTGTGAGATGGACGACCAGACTCTTGACACTACAAGCTTGATCACCTCGACTCAAGGCGGGATGCAGAATTAAAAAAAAATTAAGTATAGACCACTAGCTGTGGGAGAGATCACCGAGGAAGATCCTGATGCCAAGTCTAGTCCGAGCTGGATTTGCTAGATACTTTTATTTCTCTTGAAAATATGAATCTGCTTGATGTTTCTCATGACTTTTGATTGATAATGTAATGATTGACTTTGATTACTCCTCGGTTGCTAATATAAGTTATGATAAATCAATCCACACGATTAATGATGAATCACGACTAATGGACAAAGAAGAGAAAAACTATTTAGAAGAAATGATTAATGATGAATCACGACTAATGGACAAAGAAGAGAAAAAATTGGGAGCCTAATCAAGTAAAGCAAGTGGCAGAAGAGACCTATTATGGTCAATAGAGGCATTTTAAAAAAAAATGAAATCAAAATAGGAGCTCGCCTAAATGAGGTAGAAAGAGAGAGAATGACTGCTTTCCTAAAAAAGTTTATCGATGTCTTTGCTTGGTCATATAGCGACATGCCTAGTATTGGCTTCGAACGTTGAGCATCACTTACCCACATTCCCAGAAGTTAAACCCGTTAACTAAAAACTTCACAAGATAAGACCCGAATGGTCTCACAAGGTTAAAGAGGTGGTCATGAAACTCCTCTATATAGGGTTCATAAAAAATGGGGAATATCTTACCTGGTTAGCCAATGTAGTGCAAATTCCCAAACCGAGCGGCCAAGTCGAATGTGTGACAGTTATAGAGATCTTAACCGAGCCTCTCCTAAGGATGACTTTCCTTTTTCTATCATCGATTTGATCATAGACAATACCATAGAACACGAGTTAGTCTCCTTTGTACATTATCTCACATGTATAACTAGATCAACATGGCTCCCGAAGACCAAGAAAAGACAACCTTACTACTCCTTAGGGTATCTTTGGCTAAATAGTGATACCTTTCGTGTTGAAGAGTGTCAGGGCTACTTACTGGGGAGCTGTTACTACCCTTTTTCCTGACATGATCCATAAAGAAGTAGAGGTCTACGTAGATGACATGATCATTAAATCCAAGAGGCAAGAAGATCATTGTATAATCTTGAGAAAATATTTCAAAAGATTGAGGCAATACAATGTGAGGCTTAACCCCTAGACGTGTGTATTCGAAGTGACGACCGATAATCTATTAGGGTTCATGGTCAGAGTTAGGCATAGAATTGGACCCAACTAAGATCAAGGTTGTAATGGAGATGCTCGTGCAAAAGAATGAGAAAGAGATCCAAGCAGTTTTGGGAAGAATCCAATACATTGACCGCTTAATATCCTAGTTAACAATGATCTGTGAATCGATTTTCAAACTATTGAAAAAGGAGTCAACCATGAAATGGAATCCCTTATATCAAGAATCCTTTGGTAAAAATTAAGAAGTACTCGAGTAATCCTCCGAACTTAACCCCTCCAATGACGAGTAATTGTTAAGTGCTTTGCTTGACCCTTGACCGATAGAGTTTCTGGAGCTATGCTAGCCTAACACTTAGAAAACTCGCTAACAAAAAGATCCATCTACTATGTTAGCAAGAAATTATCCTAAGGAGAATTAAATTATTCTACTTTAGAGAAGACATGTGTGGCATGGGTGGCACAAAAGCCGCATTACTACATCATGGCTTATTCTCTAAAGTTGTTGGTTAGGATGGATGCAATGAAATATATTTTTGAGAAACCGGTCTTATCTAATCGCACATCTAAGCTGCTCCTACTACTTTTTCAAATTTGATATCACATATGTCATTCATAAGTTGATAAAAGGAAAGTCGTGGTGGACATGCTAGCAAATTATCCTACAGAAGATGTCAGTGACTGGGAAGCAAAGTTTCTAGATGAGGATGTGTATGTCATGGAGGCAAAAAGTAGATCGCAATTATATTTTGGTGGAGCTGCGAACAACAAAGTATTTGGGGTAGGAATACTTTTGTATGCATGTCCCATGTCCATATTTATATGAAGGGTCAAGGTCCCATCACTATTGAGTTTCAATGAACTGTGACACTCTGAAATCCAATTTCATTGAGCATGTGGATCTGTGGAACTGTGAAGTCTTAAACGTAGGACATCGTTCTACCATTGCACATGCAAGTTTATTAATTAGTCAATGTTCTCAGTTTTCACCCTTGAGATACCTTTAAACGTTGGTGTATCTATATATTTATGCATGATGGAGAGATCACCAAACTTATTCAAAGCAGCAAAGCTAATAACTTTAACACTCAATCTATCAGCCCAAAGAATAGCCTCCTCTGTGTGCTTATTGATGCCTTCTCTAGCCTCATGTATGTGCTTATTTATAGTGATTCCCTCTATGATGTTATCATTTTAATGAAGAAAACAAACATGCATAAGGTTATTAGCTCTTCATACCCTCAATTGATACAAAGTACCCACGAATAGAAAAAAAAACCCATATCTAATCAATCATTTTGCAGATCCTTAAACATTACATAGAATGAACAATCATCTAAGAAGTGTAATACCAATCAAATAACTAGAAGGACATGAGCAAGTTGATTGTCATGGTCATCTTTAGAAGACAAGATTCAGATCTGGTAGGCTATGAGTCCGACGACTTGGGTTCGCGATTGAGGTGGGCATCGGAAGAAGATCCAATGTTGGTGGTTTGTGGTGGTTCAGGTGTACGTTCGACCCCTGTGGTCCATTAGAGACTCTTGTGGTCCATTGATCGCTGTGGGGGAGGCTGCCGCTCGCAGTGGGAGGAGATCCCAACTTGGGTGTAATAGTTTTGAGTTGTTGTTGGGTAAAGGAGGGAAGGGCGGCAGCCGAGGTAGGTGGCGCGAGAAGCGGGCGACAAAGGTAGGTGTGTGTGTGTGTGTGTATATATATAAATAGAGGAGGGGGAAAGATGTTCGGTAGCTAGAAAGAAGAAGTGGTACGATTTTGTTCTTTTAATAGCCTTTAGTGACGGATATTGGCTGTCGCCAAAAATCCATCACTAAAACTCTTTTTGAATAATTATGTGAAGCACCAAAAAATTAGAAAAATACAAAAATAACATTTAGTGAAGGATAATTCCGTTGGTAATAGTTCGTCGGTAAAATTCCGTCGCTAAAGACATTTACCGACATAAATTCTGTCGTTAAATGTCTTTAGCAATGGACTTTTATCGACGGATATTTCTGTCGGTAAATGTCACTTTTAGTGATGGATTTCGATCCATAATTAAAAACCCATCGCTAAAGAGTCTTTTTCTTATAGTGGTGAATGGTTAAAATCCTCGAGAAAGATAATGTACAACTCACAAAGAAATGGTACACAAGCTGTAAAGAGAATGAGCTTCTGATAGAGATCAGAGACCCCTGAAAATGAAAACCAAGAGGCCTACTTATAGAGCTTTGGGGTGCAAAACTTATAAGATTGGTTGTGCCAATCTACGAGCTAGAGATAAGTCAGAATATTGATAAAAATCTCAGATTGACAAAAGTCAACTAACCGACCAATAAGTCAAAAATCGGCCGGTTCATCCTATAATATAAAAATAATTTTTTCCTAAATTCTAGGCATTATCTGAGCCTAATTTCAATAATTATCTCTAATTTTGTAGATGTAATGTATCAAATTCAGGATTTATCATCCTTAACCATATAAATTATTGATTCAATCCTTGCATCAGGGATAATTCTCAAAATAATTTTTAAATTATCTAGAAAAATTAAATAATAATAAAAATCTAGACACTCTGGCCGGACTTGATACAATTGGACTGGACTACTGGACTGAACTGGACTTGGCAATTAGACTGGACTGGACACATTAAGTAATTAGGCCATATTATGAGGCCTAAGCTTAACAATAAACTTTAATTAATAATAAAGCCCACTAATTATTAATAATTAATAACTACAAAAAATGGGTTGTCTATATGGAGAATTCGAGATGAGCGCCTACAGGCATACCATGCCCATTTGGAGAAAATTGTGGACAAATTCGAGGACATAGAATTTCAGTAACTTCCTCGACTTAAGAATAATTTCGCTTATGCATGGGCAACTTTAGCATCAATGGTAGAGATACTTGAAGGGTAAGAAGTGGAACCATTTGTGGTCAGAAAATGGGACTGGCCAGCCTATTGCTTTATGATTGCGCCAATAAATAAAGTCCAAATGCGAGAACCTCGGTATGCAGATGTCCTTAATTTAATCTGAGACGGGAAGTACCCTGAAGCTGCATCCTCGAATGACCATGTTTTTGTGCGGAGGTGAGCCACACAGTTCATCATGTGCAATCAAAATATGTAGAAGAGGCAATACAATGGGGAACACTTGTTGTGTTTCACTAAGAAAGAAGGTCACCAAATTATGGAAAGTATACATTCACGCTACTGTGGAGCCTCTTGCATGGTTGAATGCTAGCAGAAAAGGTCCTTTGTCAAGGATACTATTGGAGTATCATGGAGAGTGACTGCGTTGATCACGTGTGCAAATGCCACCAATGTCAGATATACACCAACCTGCAACATCTTCCCTTATGAATTATATAATATGACATCATTCTGGCCCTTCTCGGGGTGGGAAATGGACTTTATCAAGAAAATCAATCTGAAAGCTTTCATTGGGCATGAGTTCATACTCATGGCCATTAATTACTTCACAAAGGGGGTAGAAGCCGCATCGTATGCTATTTTAAAAGGTGGCCCAGTTTATCAGAACCAACATTATATGTCGGTATGGTATTCCGCATGAGTTTTTTTTTCAATAATAGACTACACTTTAAGGGATAAGTGACATATCTGATCGAAGAGTATAGCACCACCCGACATCGATCTTCACCTTAACATCTATAAACCAATGGGCTGTAGAAGCCGCCAATAAGAACATAAATTATCCTAAGCAGAACAATCGATTCTTGTCATAGTTGACCCGAAAAACTTCTCTATGCTCTCTAGGGCTATAGGACATCAATTCGAGGAGCCACCAGAGCTACATCATACTCATTGGTTTACGGTGTGGAAGCAGTCCTGCCAGTAGAATTGGAACTAGCTTCACTAAGAGTACTTCTGGAAAATCATATTGCAGAGGAAGATTGGGTTTGAAAAAACTTCGAAGAGTCGGCTTTGGCAGATGGAAAATGATTAAAAGCTCTCTTTGATGTCCAGGGTTATAAAAAATGAGTCGCTTGAGCATTCAACAAGAGAGTGGAAGAGCGCGGTTTGAAAGAATGAGACTTGGCATTGAAAGAAAATATTGGGCAATTTTGAAACACAAAGGAAAATTCGAGTCTAATTTATCGGGTCCCTACATGATCAAGCAAATTATGAACGAGAGGTGTCGCCCGGTTAGTCGACTTAGATGGGATTGAATTGTCATAACTCATCAGCTTAGATCGATTAAAGTGATATTATGCTTGAACCAAGATTTGTAATTACAAATGACCTGATTCTCCCTAAAAACACTACTCAGCACACACATTTTCATGTAACACTTCAGATGGAGGCAACCCCTAAAGATGCATCGGGTGCGGTCAAATTTAAAAGAAGAAGCTCTTATTCCATTGGCATTGACTTTCACTACATTTTTGGCAAAAGAAAAATAAAAGGCTCACTAGGTTGAGAACCCTGCAAAGGGCGGTGTAGATAAAAGTTAAGGCAAAATAAAAAAAAAAAGGAAGTACTTCTAAGTCCCATTAACAACAAAAGGAGTATTATATCTACCATTGTGTTATCATATTTCTCTTTTTTTTCTAGAAGGGAGTGCATGTCCACATCCAAAAGATATAGTCGAACTGAACTTCTGCTTGTTATTCTTCCCATAAGTCAACGTTTCTAATGCTGAGACTCTTTCCTTCTGATTTTCTTGCCCAATCACCGCATCATTCCCTACCTCTCGATCTTTACCTATTTTTCTCTCTTCGGTTCAAACCTAGCCTGAAGATAAGCATATGTCCTGTCTTGTAACTCCGAGTTTGGCATTAACCTGATCTCCTCAATAATTACCCCCAAAATGCAGGCAGAGTGACAAACTGATCAATTTGACATCTATTAGAGTACAATTTTCTAATCAAATTTCTATCAGCATCGAGTTCCTCTTTGAATATTTGAGAACTAATTCAGGAACATCAAACCCAAATGAATTTGGTCTCCTCTTCCGTCTGAGGTTGATGGAAGCATCGAACAGTACTCTGGGATGATTTACAAGGATCATGTAGTTCAAGTCCTAAACCTTCTTGCAAAGTGGCCTCTTTCCTAGCCTTCTCCAACAATTTGATCTCATTGCTGCTACAAAAATTCCAATCCAATTATGTTCATAGTCTGCTCTCGGTAGCCAGAATAGTTTCCTGAATATGGGGCCACCAACCAATGTAAGAATGTGACAGTAAAGGTGGTTCATAGGTTACACTGGTGATATTCCCTCCGGCATCAATGGTGGTTTGAGTAGGTTTCCAACCCTTGAGAAATGGTCCGAACCAGAGAGGGAGTGAGTTCATGCACCTAGAAGAAATTGTTGTAAGACACAGGAATGATTTGCTCATAACCTGACTGCCAAAGGAATCCAAAAAGTGAAGTAAAAAGATGAGAAATGCAAACCGATGAGACACACCCAACGATATACAGGGGTCTGCAGAATAGGTCCATAAGTCCTCCACTAAGTGCAGTACTAACGGATATCTTAATACTCCTTAGTACAAAAGAACTAAGTTCAGGCATCGATCATAGAATGTAAAGGTTTGGAACTATAGGAGCGAGGATGATATCTTACCTCAGTCGGTTCAGCTATTGAACGCATATGATCTAAGAGCCACATATAAATAAGCAAGGGGCTACCTGCTGTCACACCCCCTGGAAGGGGTGCAACACTAAACAAGCTAGTTAACATATATACCTCAAGTATAAACAGAGCTTTACTACAAACCTCTAAAGAAATAGTGGAAGCATGCTTAAATGTTACAATCGTCCATAAGTGAAAAGACTGAACATAACATTATATTGCAGACCACATCTCTTCTATACAAGTACTACACCCCAAAATAAAAGAAGAACAACTAAAACATTGCTCAACCAGCGTAATACTCTTGCTTCTCACCAAGGTAATCCTCTTCGTCCCTTGGCAAATACTCCGAACCTAGAAAAAAGTATCGGGAATGGTCAGCCTAATGGCTCAGTAGGGTATCCGGTGCTTTTAAGTCCAAACATGACTTGATCATATTATGTATAGTTAGTATGAACATGCAAGTCACTTGAACAGATGATACCTACGTACTTAAGAATAATATAACATATCGAGTAACACATGCAAGCATCTGCTCACACTTGCCTTCAAAAGAAACGAGAATAGCATATCGAGCAAGATTTGAAATCTTGTAGAACACATACGAGAATGAAAAGCAAGACCTAAATATTAACTTGATATTTCGCCAAGAATAACCAAACACTATAAAAAAAGTTCAAGACAAATATAGGCCAGGTACGAGAATATCAATATGCAAATATGCCCCTCATGCACGAGCCAACCTTCCCTGAGTGCGAGAGACTTTTTGTATCGCAACCAACTGATGTAGCGGGTTCGATAGAAGAAGTCCAACATCATCACAGGCATGCCAATAATTCCATTTGAGAAGTAGTACACATAGCTAGTGCGTACTATCAAGACATGAACGAGAACGAGAACCCTGGCCGGATAACTTCCAACCCCGACAAATAATACCCTCAACTCACTTTTTTCCTCCTCCTTCATGTGATATGCATAATCATGTACAGATGTCAACAAAATGTTATCAAGTACCTCAAAAGAGGTTTAATCCCCTGTTGAGTCATATGTACCGTATTAGCAACAATACATGCCAAACATGTAACCTAATCTCTAATGCACAAACTAATTCGGTAATCAAGCAAGAAATGCTTTAAGGTTCTTCCTTAAGTACCCTACTCCTATGTATACTTACATTATTATGTAGATATTTGAGTGACCATTTATTACCTGAAATTTTCCTAGTTATTCACCATTAAGCCTAACACGAAGGAACTACTAGTTTAGGTTACCTAATCTCCCTAGTTTTTCAAATGGCAGAAGGATTCGTCTGTACTCGGAAAATCATAACAATTTAATTACAAGGTCTCTACAGTAAAGCTATATATTTATGAAAACTAGACTTAAAGAGCTACATCCCAGTATTTTACTTGACACGAAACTATTGTTTTAAGTTCATATTAACCCTTGAAAAGACAAACTTCAGAATCTGCCTAACAACAGTTTCACAAGATAGGTTCCAAGCCACGAATTTTAAACCATAGCAATAGTACTTGAAATAATCTGAAATTTTGTATGTATACTCTACACATGTATTAGTATAACATATAAAATAATCAGGTCCATATATCAACTAAAGTATATCTTTCTAAGCTCCAAAATTACTCTAATTCCATGACTGTTTTGCAGATTTCAGCATACATGATCATACTTCTTCTTGAATCATTTCAAGAAAATATAAATAAGTGTTTAGCACTATTCATAATACTTCTCATACATGTTTTGAAGACTTAAAAAAAACACAACATAACCTACCTTAAAAAATTAGGGCCAAGCCAATTCAAGAAGGTAGAATCAAATATCTCTCCTTTATTCTTCCTTTTCTTCTTCTCTTCTTCTTTTTTTCTTTTCTTTCTTCTTCTTCTTCTTCTTCTTTCTCTCTCTTTTTTTCCTACTCTCTACCTTTTCTTGTTTCTCTTTGGCCGAAGGTGGTCTTCCAATGCCCTCCACTTAGGTTTCTTTCTATTTCTTTATTAGTTTCCTATGATTACTCACTACCAACAATTAATTCCAAGATAACACATGGAGTGCCACTAATACCATCATTTGGTATTTGCATATTAGTCCCAAAATTTCACATAATTATATTTTGACCCCACAACTTAATTTCAATATTTATTTTATGTATACAAATAATATAACACGATCATATTATTTCAATCAAATTTAAATATGTTTAAACTTAATAAAATGATTAGTAGCTAATTAAGATCGGGGTCTCACACCTGCAAATCTAGCACTAGGGTCTTGGTATACCTTTGCTACATTATTGATAGTCTCCGTAACCACTACCAAAACTAAAGTTCTTCCTTGAAGGAATACTTGAGATACAAGGTCTGCTAACCTCACATCAACAAATCCCACATCCACGATGGTAAGATACTCAGCAGTTAGACATAACGCCAAAGAAGCCACTAGCATGCAGTTTTTCATGATTGTACGATTTATCAAGGAAGTATTCCATGAGGAAGAGAGAAGAATGTTCTTACCTCGGATGACCTCCAGTAGGCATGCAAGAGACATACGATATCCCTCCTCTTGAATGACAAGCACCATGATAGGTAGTTCAGTATGGATATCCATCAAAACTAAGAATTCCTCATTGGTAGGGCAGAGTTCATCAAGACTAACTAGGTTAAACGTGATCTGGGGGATCCCAGAATTTGTAAATAGCTTGGAAAATGTTCTCGTGAATGGTTATAGTACGCAAACTCATGATCAATTTTAACATAAAGCATCCTTCTACGTGGATGAGTTCTACTTTGATAAAAGAATAGTAAATGATCAAAATTGAATCTTGAAAGCTGTAGGGCTATCTTCTTCATTGGCCATAGGGATTCACTTGTGAAAAGTCAAACTCTATTATCAAATGTTTATAAAGGGGCATGGTCTTGTTACCAAAAGAAAAGAAACCCTACACTTTTTAAGGTTAGAACAAAATTTGAAAATTAGCTGGAAGAACCAGACAGTTTTTACAAAACTGTCCAAGTTTTCCTTCTTTACCCGTAAGAAGACCTACTGACTAACTGACCTGTTTTGATTCTAAACAAGAAAATTTTTCCAAGAAGACCTGCGGATTAAGCGGTCGGTTTTACTTTAGAAAAGAGAAATTTTTCTGAAGGGGCTTCCTAACTTACTGGCCGGTTCTACTCAAAAGAAAGTTTTGTTCAAAGGCCACTTCCTGATTAACCAACCAGTTTCACTAGAAAACACAATTTTCAAAAATAATTCCTAAGACAGTTAGTCAGTACTGGGGAATTGTCGCAGGTTCTGTTCATTGATTGGCCTATTATTCTACCTATTTTTTACAAGTTTTCATCCAATTCTCCTCATTTTCTTTGTGCTGTATATGTGTGCATATGCAAAAGAAAATATGAAAACAATATATAAGAAGAGATCAGTAAATTTAATGTAAGCTAAAGTTTAAACAAGAATTTAACAATTTCTCAAATATTCAAATAAGAGTCATAGGAGCTAGAATCCCTAAACCTAATCCTCTGAGCTCGACATGACATTTATGGAATCTGAGGTATCCACATCTTGCCTTCATCTCATGATTCTTCCTCGATCATCGAAGGAGAGCCATTAATCTCTATAGGCTCGTTTATTGAGACCCGTCCTAGCTTTTAGTAGAAGACGGTTTGAACTCTAATAAACAGATCGAAAACTTTTGCCTTCGGACTTCACGGAGACCGTGGGTTTCTCCTTAGCTGCACTCAGGACCTCTTTCTCTTTTGTAGGCTCAGAATCAGACTTGAGGGTAGGTTAGGGGATGACTCTGCTAGTGTCATGTATCTTCACCCTACAACCCTTCCTCGTAGTAGGTTCTCCTTCTGAATGAGCCTATGGGGTGATATTTCTGCTCAATTCGAAAGAATCTCTCCCAACCTGGCCTTAGATCATCTATCAAGTGGTGGTGTGAATGGAGGCGTAGAAGCATCCATGATCTCTCACTAGCCTGTAGAACACCATTATATCATAGAAATTTGATACCATGTCTTTTACGCTATGAATCATCCTAAGAGAATCCTTAACTAACCCACCTAGGACCTATAAGCAAAAATCATGCTATAAGGGCTTAACATTGAAAAGAAGAGAAGTAAAAGGATCATGAAAATAATGTCTTCCTCTAGGCCAACTCTTTCAGCCCTAGCACATCATCAGCCTGTTTTGGCCTAGAGATCACCTCCGATCCGAGGGTCCTTACAAACTTTAAAGTAGGCACAGAAGGGGAAAGGGATACCCTTTGTGCTCGTTTCTTCTTCATCCTCCTCTTTCTTCTTTTCTTTCCCGCTCATAGTATTTTGAGTCCCCTTTGCCCAATCCGCAGTCAAAGGATGAGCTAAGTCGTCCCAGGTGAATGCCGAATAAGTCTGAGGGTCATTAGGCCATCTCAAGGAGGATACTACTATCCCTCTCAGCTACTTTGTCTCAAGCCCCGATCTAGAGTCCTTGTCCTTTACATCTTGATAGAAGGTGTAGCCAGAATTTGAGGCTCAACGTTTGAGTGGTGCTGGAAGAGAACCTGATTACGCATATAAAACTCCTCGTGGAAAGACCCGACAAACAAAACCTGAATCTATGTGAGTCATAGTTCCTCCTATTCTACCACTTTAAGAGCGAGTCCTAGGCATGAAATAAAAATAATGAAAAACGAGCATCGAAAAAAGAAAAAAACAAGATGAATATGCAAGTAAGAGACTTACGGCCGTTGGACAAGATTGTTAAAGTAATCTTGATACACCTCCGCGGTCAAACCAGCCTGCTTGGCCCGGAAGTTCCACCTATACATTGTCGGCATCTTGTCCTCCTTCCTCTCAACCAAATACTGTAAGGTAGCAGTAACACTTAAAAATCCCAAATTTGCGATGATGAGGAACAATTATTAGAGGAAATTGATAAAGTTTGGGATGGACAAAAAAATGCAAAAGAAAAAAAGAAAGGGGAGGCGCACTTCCCAAAAGTCATTGTAGTCCATGAAGCTCGCCGCCTGAAATTGGGACATAGATCCCACAGAAAGGTACATGTGGGCCAGCACCGGCGTACCCTAATTGTACTTTCCTACCTATTCGATGCCCTCTAGAGCCCTCAAACGCCATTGTTGCACGGTGTCATCCCCGTTGCTAAAGAAGGTCTCCCCGAGTAAGTACAACAAAAAATCTTTCACATACTGATCGACTACCGTCGAATCAGCACCTTATAATGTCATACCCTCTTAATGTGATTGGAGGGTAGCAAGCAACATTTGGGTTGCCTTTCTCAAAGGCCGGCATAAATCCTAGCAATCGCTGCACGAGGTTGCAGTCCTGGTAAGTTGTAGGTCCATGGTATCAGTCTACCCCATGCTGTGATACCGTAATATACACAAAGTTACAGGGGTTGAGGCTCGCTTCCCCGAAAGGAAGATGAAAGGTGTCGGTACTCACTACGGTCAAGAGATGTTTCTTGCTACGACAGAGAAATCAACACATTCAAGAACCCCGTCAAGGTAACCCATCTCTCCAAAACATTTGATTCCTCTTTCCGCCACTCTTGTACCAATTTGGAGAACCTCTAAGCCTAATATTTTTGGGGAGGGGCTGGATGTAATCAAGGCAAAAGGAAGAAATGGTTCAGAAAACCGGCCAATTCATGTACGAATTTGGCAAAACATGTAGACAAATGTAGGGGACCATATATTCCCTAACTATATGTGTAATTAAGGAAGAGAAAGAGGGAAAACATGCAATCACATACCTGATCATTGAAGAACAAATTGTTGAGATGTGGATTTTGGTTAAAGTGAGAACCATTCGAAGATTCAATCTAAATTATCAGACGAAATCTGAAATTCGCCCAATTTAATGGTTTCCTTCATGACCTTTCCTTACTCTCTCGATGGCTCTAATGTTGAGATTGGGAAAAAAAATAAGGGAATTCCTAAGATTTGAGTTGGGATATGAGTGAATTAAGAAGTTTCATTCAAGGTATGAGATTGGAAAGAGGAAGAAAGATATGACACTGGCAATAGGACTTTAATTAGAACCCTAAATTCATGTGAAATTGGAACTGAGATTCTGAATGGAAAAACCAACTGATTTTTCCTGTTATTCTTTCAGCCTTACCGGTCAATTTTTTCGTTAATTTCTTCATGTCCTCTGACGAACCGGCCAGTTTCACTTTTATTATTTCAACCCTTTGACCAACCACTCGTCTAGTTTCTTTAAAAAATTCATGAAACCAATGTCGAGAACCATCCGGTCCAACAAAAAAAAACTCTCCTTTTGTGTGCTTGACTGCTCACTGAGATTCTCCCTTCACCCGTGCGATTCCATGTTCTTTTTTAAATTTCAAGTGTATTCCAAAACCACTGTGTGTTAGTGTGCTTGCATACTTGTGTGTTCAAAATCATTAAAGATTTTGATAAATGATTTCTTGAACTTATTGCTCAGCTCATCGGTGTTGTACAGTGTAAGGCCGGTTCCATATCTTATCCCTTGTTTTTAGAAGAGACATTTTCTCCATATCAATTGGAGGAATAAGTTGATATGGTCTGAAACTCAACGACCAACTATCATGTGACATAGTTGGTTCTGACTTTGAGTGATCTCTTTGTAATTTTCCTCTTTATGTCTAAGCCACCAACTGCTTCCACGCTTTGTTGGCTCTGGCTCCTGATCATATACTCTGGTATTCCTAAACGACCACCCCTTGGGTGGCTCCAGCATCTAGGCATACTCTTCTTTTGTTTGTCAACCATCGTTTAGGTGGCTCTAGCAACATGTGGTTGCTGGATGTCATTAGGCGACACGAGGCACTCTCTGAGAGTGAAACCTTACATAAGGGGCAATAGATGGTAGTTTTCCATAGACTGTCGGATTGCATATTCATTCTGCCTGTCCAGCACAACTTTGTCCTATCTATCTAGATAAACTGGCCCACATAGCACCGGTTGGCCGGAGAACCCCTTGATCTAACCACAAGTCCAAAGCCCTTGTAGAGTCCCATAGAGGTGTTGAGAGATATAGAGAACCTGACAGCTCTGGGGGAGGGTCCCTACGCCTGACTATCAGTGGACTAGGTGATATACCCTTTGGAGATCTACTCCTACCTTGAAGTGACCCAAGGGTCATGGTTCTTAGGGTGTCGATGAAGTGCCCTTAGTGTCGGAGCACATATACTAGTTAGGTAGACACCCTGGCAGAGATAGTGTCTCGGAGGAATCGCCTATCCCGCGGGGAGTCCTTCGTGAAGCACTCGAAACATGCCAAGGTAGTGTCTCGGAGGAGTCACTTAGTCAACAGTCCGAGGCGGTGTCCAGAAAGAGTCCTCTAGTTGGCACTCCAAGGCAGTATCCCAGAGGAGTTGCGTACCCGACAGGCCAAGGCAGTGTCTCAAATGAGTCGCCTACTTGGCAGAAGGGGAGTCCTTATACCGAAACACTTAGAGTTCCCTGACAGAATAGTGTCCCAGAGGAGTCGCGTACCTGATGGGCCAAGGTTATGTCCAAAAAGGAGTCGTCTGCTCGACACAATGAGGTAGTGTTCTGGAAGAGTTGCCTACCATTCAAGTGAGGCAGTATCTGGAAAGAGTCGCCTACTTGGTGGAAGGGGAATCCTCATGCCAGAGCACTTGGAGCTCTTTGACAAAGCCAGTTGCCTATTCCTGCGAAGAGTCCTTGTGTCAAAGCACTCGAAGTGGAGGAGTCGCCTACTAGACAGGCTAAGGATGTCCCGATGGAGTCGCCTACTTGACAGGAGGGGGAGTCCTTATGCCAAAGTTTTTGGATTTCCTTGACCACATATAGTGTCCCAGAGGAGTTGGCCTATCCCTGCTATAAGTCCATGTGCCGGAGCACTTGAAAGTGCGGCAAGGTATAGTCTGTGAGAAGTTTCCTAACTAGGGGGAGGGGAGTCCTCATGACGAAACACTTGGAGCTCCCCAACAGAGATAATGTCCTAGAAGAGTCGCATATCCCCACTATAAGTCCTTGTGCCGGAGCACTCAGGGCCTACCATAAGTAGTGTCCTGGATGAGTCGCCTACCCGATGGGCCAAGGTAGTATCCCGGAGGAATCTCATACCTAGTAAAAAGGGAGTCCTTATACCAGAGCACTTGGAGCTCTCTGAAGTAGTGTCTTGAAGAGTCGCCTACCAGAGGGATATTATATACTCTGGAGAGTGGGTTGAAGCATGTTCGACAAACAAGGGAAGGTGGACATTTGTGGTGAATGGATGGACCAAAGCTGGGGCATGGTAGTGTGACCAAGTGCAAGGGGCATGACTGTATAAGTGGCGTGGCGCATGGAAGCGACGAGTGTGTGAGGTGCCGACGACAGGTTCAATGGAAAAATTCGAAGACGGTGCTCCAGCATGACAACAGGTTTTGCAGAGCTTGGGCCCATAGAAGGGTGTCGGGAAGAGAGGCATCGTGTCTCGGGCATGTAAACTGGAGATGGTGCTCGGGCGCAATGATGGTTATCACAAAGAGGGGGGCATCGAGTCAGGGGCACGTGACGGGATGATGGCACTCGAGCACGGCAATGGGTGCCATGAAGCATGGGGCTCCCATGGGGAGGAGAGAACAAGGGCTAAGGGAAGGACCCCAAAAGCAGAAGGAGTCCCCAAAGGGAAGCAAGGGAACTGCCAATGGGTGAAAAGATGAGTCCCCAAGGAGTGAAGGAAGAGAGCCCCTAAGGGTGCGAAAAGTCTTTGATGTGAGTAAGGGAGGAAAGACCCAAACAGGGGGAAGGCCAACACCTTTGGGGTTAGGGAGGTCGACCCTCAGGGACATTGGGAGGCCTATCCCTACGGGGTTGGGTTAACCAACCCCCCGTTACAATTGTTTGAGGCTGACCCCCATTAGCGTTGAAGAGGTCGACCCCATGGTCTTAAAGAGGCCAACCCCCATGGGGTTAGGAAGGCCAACCCCTTAAGGTGGGGTGGCGGCTTGTCGATTTTGAACACTTGGAGATTCTATAGAAAAGAGAGCGGCGCGCACATGACTTTAGCGTGCGTTTTGATATGACCGACTTGAGAACGTTGAACTTTGACCATAAAAAATGTTGACATGTCATGAAAAATGGGTTCAAAAGCAATCAAAAGTACTTAGTCAGGATGATCTAACAACAACTTTCACAATGACCAATAACACTTCTTAAGTCAAAAGTAAATTGCTGGGTCACACACACTATCTTACATCTTATCTTGCTACACTAGCTAAAATCATGTGCTATACACGGGAATTGAGGTAGTTAATAATCAAGTGGGAAGGGAAGTCATGAAGTGGGATAGTTAGAGTTCATGGGTTGGAAGTTATTTTCTAGCCAATCATGGTTTAACACATATTTTATTATATTTTAAAATTTAAAAATTATAAAAAATAGGATTGGAGATTTAGAAGGTAAAGAAGTCATCAATTGAATCCAAATATATATAGTATAGATATACTGTAATTTGGTTGGTATCTTCTATGCTTTCCAAACCTCTAATATAATTTTCTTGACTTTTTTATAATTTTAAAATTAAGTTAAATAAATGCTAAATTGTCACTGGTAACAAAATAATCTCTAACTCATGATCTCCCTTTGCCCACTCTATTATCAACTACCTTCCTCCCCGTACACACACTAAACAGACACCAGAAATATAATAATAATAATAATAATAATAATAAGGGATAATATCACCTATGTCCCTGAGGTTTGGAGATAATTACAGGTAAGGACAATAGTTTCGACAAATTACACTTGTGTCCATTGACCAAACGGAACCCTAAAAATCCTAACGGTTTTAACAAAATGACTTTATTGCCCTTATGTTAGAAAGTTATTTTTTTAAAATGCCATTGTCTCTTTTTAGAAAAGAAAAACCCTAGCTTTTTTTTACTCTCTCTCTTCCCCCACCCTTTCCCCACCCACTTCGCCGCCACCCACACCCTCGCCCTTCGCGGCCCCCTGACCCTTTCTCCCCCGGTCACCCCCCACCCACCCTGTCTGCCTCGGCCCTTTGCCCTCGCTATAATCATTGACCCCTTCCTCGTCACCGCAACACCTTCCCCCTTCCCCGGCGCCGTACCCTGCCTGCCTCCCCCTTCCCCTGCGCAACCCGTCTTCCTCCCTCATCACCGGCGCTGCACCCCATCTTCCTCCCTCGTCACCGGTGTTCTCTCTTCTTCCCGACCTGAAACAGCCACTATCTCTCTCCTTCCCATCCAGTCTTCCTCCCTCCCTCGCTAAGGGCTTGCCGGCGTGGTGGGGCAAGTCTGCCAGATGGTGGGGCGAGGGGGACTGCCGGCGGCGTGGGATTGCCAAGGCACTTGCCGGAGGCTTCTCGGCAGCTTGGGTTTGCCAAGGGGCTTGCAGGTGTGGTGGGGTGAATCTGCCGGATGGTGGGGCGAGGGGGTTGCTCCTGGCGACATGGGGCGGCGGAGGGGGGCTACCGGCGGTGACTTCAGATCTAGGGTTTAAATTTTGGAGAAAGAAAATTAGGATATCAAACCCTAATTTTAAAAAATTAGGGTTTGATATCCTAATTTGAAAATTATAAAAATTATTTACCATATACTGTACAGGGGTAGTATTGTCATTTTCGAAATACGTAATAACGAAAATTACACTTTTCGGACGGAATCCTGACGGTTGGATAAAAGTGTTATTTTTTTTAATATTTTTGATCACGTATGTTATATTTTGAAACTTAGTAATTACTTCCTAATCTCAGGAACATATGTTTAATTAGTCTTAATAATAATATCACTAAAACAATCCCACACCACACTCTTCCTTTTCCCCCTGGTGCCCTTTGGCGGCATCCTGTTGTATCTGCACGTGGCAATGTTCAAACGTCACCATTCCGCCACAATCACGCGTAGCCGAGGGAAGTTCAGTGATGGACGGCCCATGTTCAGGCGGTCCCCACGTCGTACACGTGCTCCCCTCCCACTGCACACGTACCCAACTGAAAGGTTTGTTTATGCGGTATAGTTCAGGAATATTACAAACGAATGTCCAATTCGCAGAATTGGATTCTGACGGCTTCCTTTGCACAAAAGAAGCGCCAAAGAAATTGGATCCAATGCCTCTGCTCCCCCTCGTTATCCAACTCCCCCATCCGATCTTAAGGCCACATACTGCATAAACCGTCTCTCACCAGCAATTTGGTACTCTTTTGTTTTCATTTCTTTGGGCCTCATTTCTCTCTTCACTGGTAAATTCCTCTCTCTCTCTCACTCCCCTCACACACACGCCCATAACACGTACACCCAGTTTCTGTTCTGGGATCCGTTTATTTATATTTTGTGATTCTTGCTGATTGTTAGCTTTCATATTGGATCGAAATTGGACGTGTTTATTTGTCGAATGCCTACTTTAGTGGTATCTGGATGAACGAATTCTGGATTGATTGAAATCCATAAAGCAATTGTCACTCCATTTTTCCTACGGATTCTGTTCCTAATGTACTCCATTGTGATTGTTACATTCATCCGATTCTGGTACATGTAACCATTGATATTGACTCAAATAGAAATCCTGGATTATACAAGTATCGCTGAAACAATGCGAAACGGTCAATTTTAGCCGGTACTAAATCTATCTTAGGAATTTGCAACTGTCAGTTTTTAGCCTGTACTAAATCTATCCAACAGAACATGCCTAAATCCATCTTTACTTGTAATCAATAACCAAACTTAAGATTAAATTTTATCTGATATGGTAAGGGGGATGACTTCGGTCATTTTATCTACTTCAGCTAGGATATAATGTTTCGTACTTGCTTTTCTGCGCTTTGAAATGCTCATCAACGATTCTAGCAATGTCAAATGGGGACCTTTTCTTTTTTTTTTTCCCGCCCTGTGCAAGATGAATTCTGGCAGAACTGTTTAAGGAGCTTAGGGCATAACTTATAGAGGCGCAGAAGTGCGTAAGGATGCAGGAACTGCAGAGCTTCTTCTCAAGGAGAACCCAATGAGAAAGAAGCAACCGCTTCAAGATCATATTCCTTGTGATTAAAGTTTGTCTGCATATTATAAAAGTATAAGTAAGGATTGCACCAGTGAGCCAGATTAATGTAGAGTCAGATTTTACCTCACTGTTGCAGTCGTCTTCGTGATAAAAGTTTCTTCAGTTGCCTTTTTCTTTTTGTTGTTGTGGATGTTTATGTGCCGATGGGTGCAAATGTTTAATTTCTAATAGGTTTGTTTCAAGATGCTATTGTTTTCCGAGCATTTTAACTAAGTTAGGTTCCTCCTTCGGGTATCGATAATGATGGGTTGATTGCCAAGAAAATCAGCTAGCTTGTAAGGGGTAATATTAGTGATACCTAATTATGTCCACCTGTAGAGTCCTGCATACTGATACTCTAGATCTAGAGAACCGTAAATGGGTATAGCAAGTTTTGGTAAAGTGGTGTTATTATTTAGCTTAGCGCGAGGAAGTGGGTTAGCTTATGCTAATTTTCTCTTCTTTCCCTCACCTTTCCTGGAAAGCAAAGTGATGTATGCATAATGTATAAATTCGTAAGAGCATGTATGTATCATGCCTAAGGGAACCAAAAAGTCGATCCTCAGGATAACGCCATCCCAAAATAGCAAACCAGCTAAGCCTAAACCAGATTACACTGAATAAAATCTTGTTTTACCACTTTTGCAAACTTTAAAATGGGAACTTATGACAATAAAAATGCCATCATTAAGCTTTGCGGGGAAAATATGATCCAGTATAAGCAAGTCAATGCTGATTAGGTATGTTCTTGAAGAAAATGTCATTGCTATTGGTATCTTATGGGCTTGTCTAGTAGGATGATGTGTATATTTCGCTCTTATCCCATATTAGAGTTCTTGTTTCAAAGTCTGAAGTCTGAACAACTTATAGAAAATTCGAACTTCCCAAGTCTGCCTTCACTATGTTTCTGGGGATCTAGGCGAGTGACTATATCTAGTTTGTTTTTGAATTAAAGATTCAAACTTTGGAACTATGTGGGTACATTCATTTCACTTTGATGTGCATCAATATCTTCAACCCCATGTCACATATGAGAACAACATGAAGCCATTGTGATAGGGATTGACCAGCTCTTAATTTTGAAAGAGGTATCTTTAACCATGGTACATCATACAGATTTGGGCTTTGCTTGGTACGAAGTTCCCATACCAGGGATTAGAAGAGAAGACCATTAGATGAGGCCAAGAACTGTTTATGTAATTGCTTTGGCAAGACAAAGATAATCCTGATTGCGCATGATGGATACCAACTGTCTTATGATCAGGAATTGTATATAATACGAAGCCTTTGCTTGGATGTTGCTTCAAAATGGACCATCTTAAACTAATTAATATGAAAGGAAAGAAGGAATTATAGGAAGAAGTTGATTTTTCTTTTGAAACTTGGTAAGCATGGTGTGGGCATCAGATTAGCTTTTATGTTACTTTCTTGTTCTTCATCCCTCAAGGTTTAACTTGATCTATTTAATGCATTATATACTTTGTCTGCATTTATGGAAAAACCAAATCCTAGCTAGCAGGCACTTTTTTCATTCTTTTTACTTTGGTGGTTGTGGCAATCTGTAGACTATCTCAAATGTTGTCTAATTCAGTAAGTAACATGCTCAAGCATTGTTGCTGCTAAATATGTGTTTTGTGGGGTGATTGGTCTACTGGGGAGGCTACTTTGTCGTATGGTAAGGGCTTGTGGAGTTACATTCAAAATAGTCGGCATCAATCTTTCTCCCAAATTAATTTTTTTGGTGGCTCTGGTGACTGAGTCAAAATTTGGCATGACCCTTGGTGCGGGGATGCTCCTCTTAAAGATGTTTTTCCACATCTTTCTTTGTTGGTTTACATCGCGATTCAGCTGTTGAGTCCTTTCTCTTCAGAAGGAATTTTGGTTATTGTATTCTTTAAATCCGGAGGTGGAATCTACAGACTCATGGCATTGGAACTTGTCTTCGAGTGGATGCTTTATGTTTAAGTCCTACTTTTAATGCTTTCCAACTAGGACGCTGCATGATGCTTTCCTTGAAACGTCATCTGGAAGACGAAAGCACTTGCCAAGGGGTATTTTATGCTTGGTGCGCCGGCCTGCTATGCATTTTTACCCTGGAAAATCTGTGGAAAAGGAGTTTGTGTTTGTTAATGGCTGTCATATGTTCATTACAGCTGTAGAGACTGTTTCTTCATTGTCATGTTGCCTAAGAGCTGTGGTCTTTTGCTTTCTCTATTTTGGTGTCTTGCGTAATGGCCAAATCTGTTCTTGTGTCACTTCATTGTTGGGCTCAGGGGTGTGTTAAGAAGTCTTGGCAACAAAGATGGATACTGACTCCTCTGTTTCTTTGGTGGTGCTATGGCCGGAAAGTAACAGGCGTCATTTGAAGGGTTCTCTAGGCCCATTTTGGATGTGAAACAGGTTCTCCGAGGTCTCTTTGTGCTTGGACGTCGGGTATTAGAAATGGCCTTCAACTCTGTGTTAAACATTTTAGATGTGTTTGCTTTATGCTTTAGGGTTTATTGCTTGTGTACATGGGTTCGCCCTTTTTGGTGGCTTTTTAACAGAATCTATGTTATTAGGGGAAAAAACCTGCTCAAGTGTCAAAAAGGGCTTCTCATTATAACTGTTAGGCTCTGTTTCTTCAGAGATTCATAACAAGGGGGTAGTAACCTATTTGCTTTACAGGGTAAAGGCCACTGAAGAACAATCATGTATCGGCTCCCTGGTTCTGCACGTCTCATGATAGTTTCAGATCTTGACCATACAATGGTGGGTCTTGTCATTGTTGCTCATGGTAAAATTTAGTATATGCTGCTGTGACTTACGACAGGTGATACTTTGCAGGTTGATCATCATGATCCCGAAAACCTTTCTATCCTTAGATTTAACGCCTTGTGGGAAACCCATTATCGTCGAGACTCTCTGCTCGTGTTCTCAACTGGAAGGTCACCTACACTATACAAGCAATTGAGGAAAGAAAAGCCCATGTTAACACCAGATATAACCATAATGTCAGTGGGAACCGAGATAACTTATGGTAATTCTATGGTGCCAGATGATGGTTGGGTTGAAGTTTTGAACCAGAAATGGGATAAAAACATTGTCACAGAGGAGACGAGCAAGTTTGCTGAGCTTAAACTTCAGGTTTGTTTCCGAAATGGGATAAAATCAAATGCTTATGCATTTGATTTTGATGTGAGTTCTGCCAACAATGAACATCTGTGTACTATGAACTAAATCTTGAAGCTTGATAATTATTGAAAGAAATTGACTGCACTTGGAGTTATCGTAAATCTTTTAAATGTTTGGATGATGCAGTCGGAAACAGAGCAACGACCACACAAGGCTAGCTTTTATGTGCAGAAAGACAAGGCTCAAGAAGTAACCAAGGCTCTCTCGGAGCGTTTCGAAATACGCGGGGTAATTTTTAATTTTTTTGCTGCACTTTTTTTCTTATTGTCAAATACTTAAAAATGTTGAAAAGTATTTGCTTTTGTTTGCTAAGAGAAGTGTAAACAATTGGCAGATATTATGTCACTTTTTTCCAGGTAGCTTCTTTTGTTTCCTCCTTGATATCTGTTTTTTCTTTTTTTTTTCCTTGGTCAGTTGGATGTTAAAATAATTTACAGTGGAGGTATGGATTTGGATGTATTGCCACAAGGTGCTGGCAAAGGGCAAGCTCTTGCTTATTTGCACAAAAAGTTCAAGGCTGAAGGGAAGTTACCTAATAACACTCTTGTTTGTGGTGATTCTGGAAATGATGCTGAACTATTCACCATTCCAGATGTATACGGTGTCATGGTTGGTGGTCTACTTTACCCTTCACCCTCTTTATTCGTTTTGTGTCTTTGACTGCTTATTTTTTTCAAATCTTTTCATAATTCAGGTCAGTAATGCCCAAGAAGAATTGTTGCACTGGCATGCTGCAAATGCTAAAGATAATCCTAAAATTATTCATGCTACTGAGAGGTGTGCAGCGGGTATCATACAAGCCATTGGTCATTTCAGCCTGGGTCCAAATATATCGCCTAGGGATGTTAGTGTTACTGACCCATCGGACGCTAGAGCAGAGAGCTTTGATCCTGTGAATGACGTAGTGAAATTTTACTTGTTTTTGGAGAGGTGGAGGCGAGGTGAAATTGAGAATTCCGAACATTATTTGGCAAATCTCAAAGCAGCTTGTGTACGTTTCCTCTTTTAACCGCAATTGATGGCGTTTAGATGCATATGGCTTATTAAGGTCTGTTGAATTGTTAGTTGATATATCCGTGATTAAAGTTCATGGGGAAACCAAAACAGACTTCCTTGTAAATGCTTCTATCTTTGGTGCGACTTACAAGGTTATATATTTGCAGCTTCTGTAAAGCTGATTGTGTTGCGTTTTGTTACTCAGTTATATTTCTGAGACGTAGTATCCTTAATACATTATGTTAAGAGATTTGACATCTTCAGCAATCCTGTTGCTGATGCATGCAGTCTTATGCTAGACAATCTTATTACAATTAGTATATCGGCCCACCGCTCAAAATCTAGATGTTGGTTCACATGACACAGATAAAACAAAAACGTCGATTAAATATCTTCATTAGCAAGTCTCAATATTTTGACTTTATGCTGTTGTTTACCTGTGTTCTCAAACGTATCTGCAACTGGGGAGATGCATAACTGCTTATACACTAAGCTGCAAGGCTTAGTTTTCCATTATGTATTATAAAACTGCAACTCAAGTATTCCCCTCATGTCATGTGTGGCCAACTAAGCTAATATTTTCGGAAAACTTAATGGGGTTTCGCGGATCACTTGTAGCCAGCTAAGCCAACACGCATACTGTACACATTGATCTGATAGTGTGTTGAAGCATCAAGCTCAGCACCAATAATCTGGCTATGGTTGGGTACAGAGCTTACATTTTTAACTGTAAGCTTTGAGTTGTCTGTTGTTTAGACACAACAATATTTTCAGCAGGCTGAATATTAGTATCTTTCATGCTCTGTTCAAGCATCCTTGTTCATGTGTGTTTTCCATTTTTCTAGGTTGGTTCTTGTTTGTTTGCATTGCCTTTATTAAGAGTTTAAGGTTGCAGTTAAGCTCATTTTGAAAGAATTCTCTAGGAAGCATGGTTTGCTCTTGAAACTAAGTACGGCCTCTGATTTGCTCTGAGAAGGACGATCTGAATAGCACTTTCCAATATGTTTCTTGTCCTCTAATTTGTTGGTTTATTTTTTCTCTATTTGTGGAATAATTGTTTTCTACTTCCTTGCATTAATCCCTTGGCTTGAACATGATCTTTTCTTTCTCCGTTATTGCTTAGTCACCATGTGCTACTTATTTTTGTACCTTTGCAGTGTTCCTCTGGTGTTTTCGTCCATCCATCTGGTGTTGAGAGATCTCTTCATGACTGCATTAACGCATTGAACGGATGCTACGGAGACAAGCAAGGGAACCAATTCCGTATATGGGTGGATCAAGTCTTACCCGAACAGATTGATTCAAATACATGGCTGGTGAAGTTTAAGAAATGGGAGCTATCAGGTGAGAATTCTTTTCTCATTAATGGCATTAGCCTTTGCTTGCTTGTGTATCCAGTGCCAGACTTTCCTCTTTAATCTACTGCATTCTAATAAAGCTGTTTGCAATCAAATGTTGCCATGGTCCATTCAGGTTCTTTCTAAGCCACAACATCACGCATGTATTGACTTTTAACCTGGTTATGTGTTGCTTAAATGTGTTTGAATATTTATGGTCATGAAAAGCAGCAATACAGAAATATTCTTTCTTTCAACTTGAAGGAAGAAATAAGAGAACCTGAGAAGAAAACTCAAATGTTTTCATCTGTTTGATTATAGATGGTTCTATAGAGGATAATTATAGGCTTACTCTCCTGGTCCCTGAAGTTGTTGCCCAAGCATTACAAAGTACTTGGACCCATTGTTTTAAACATCTTGGCTTATATTGAGACACATGACATTTGGAGATGACTTTGGGGATGAAGGATGGGAAATCTATCATTACCCTTGATAGAAAGGAAAGTAATAAGGCTCACCTGGTTCTTATACAAGTTATTGAAATCTAAGGAGCACAGCCACTTGCAAGAAATAACAGCTTCTATATCTTAGACATGCTTCGCTCTTTACTTTCGGACATGTCTAGAAATGTAAAACGCAGGCTGTTTGGGTCTATCATTCTAATGTCGTCATACATTATTCATTTAGTTACTATGCCTCTGCCATTGCCCATTGGGTTTGTACCTTGGATGTTATGTTTCACGTCGAATAGTCTCACTCGAATCATTGTTTGGAAGCAATTCCTTTTTAAAATTCTCTCTCTCTCTCTCTCTTTCCCCCTCTCCCTCTCCCTCCCTCTCTCTCCCCCTCTCTCTCTCCACATATATGTATTTATGTCTACTATGAATACCTATGCATGCATATAGAGGATATTTTATGTACAAAATCTTTTTTCCACTTTCTTTTTCTAAAAATCCTTTGTAAAGGATTTTTCTACTTGTTTATCTATCCAGCTCTTGCACCCTCGTGACATTGGTGTTGTATTCATTAAAGAACATTAACTATGGAATATTCACAATAAATAACAAGGGCTTCACAATAAATAACAAGGGCTGTTTGATAAATCTGAAATTTAAGTGCTAAAAACTTGGCGCTGAAATTTTTAAAACTGAGAACGTTAAACGACTGAATTTTTACAACTGAAAGATAAGTTAACCTGTTTGGTAAATCAAAAGCAAATGCCTGAAAATTTTTCATTTTACAAACTTATTCATTTCACCAGAATTATACATTTGTGTGTTTATTTTATCATATTTTTATTGTCAAAATTTTGTTGGTGGTGGCCATGTTACATGGACTCTTCGGTTTGCGTGAAGTACCAGTGTCGGACACTCGACACTTGAACATGGGTATGGGATATGTGTCCGACACATCTCATAGGATATGACATTATCAATACTATATATAGTTTTTTATTTAATTAGTTATTACTTTGAGAGGAGACAAGTTATCAATTAAAACTAAGTACACCACAAAAAACACCTTTTTACCTACGAAATAACTAAAAAACAATAACAATTATGAACATTTTGTCGTGTCCCCGTATCTTGCATTTTCAAAATTAGATGAATCCGACACTTAGACACGTATCCGATCCAGATACTCGTACCGAGTCCATGTAACATAGGGTGGTGGTGTTCACAATGGTGATGGAGTAATAAGGGTAGTGGCGGCGGCGGCGGAAAGGTGACGTTGGTGACAGTAGCGCATGAAGATGTGGTTGTTGATAGTTGTGGTGGTGGCAATAGGCTGTGAATGCGGTCATGCTAGCAGTTTTAGTGCGGTGGATATGTAGATGGTTTTTGGCGGACATGGACGTGGTGGCGATAGTCTGGTGTCGCTGTCCTCGTGGTGGTGGTGGTGGTGGCAAAAGGGACATTGGTTGTGGTGGTGGTTGTATTGTGGTGGAGGCAATGTGCCAGCAAGTTAATTGTGGCGGCATAATGTTGGTAATTATTCTTTCTAGACTTAAATTTGTTCAATAACTTTTGACCATATCGTTTAAGATAAATGATTAGTATTAAGTACACACTGACTTAGAATATTGGGTCTGTTTTTGACAGGAATTAATATAAGAGATGCAATGTTAAGCGTTATCAAAGACACTAAATAATCGAAAATTCTAGTTTAAGGGCTTAATGCCGTTATCAAACACACTCTAAGATAATGAACTTTGCGGTTTTTGAATGAACTTCCTCGGTGCATCGCCTCGGAAAGTGTGATGATGCAGTCTAATTGATAATTGAGACTTAAAGTACGGACATAAAATCTTAACGCCCTGTTTGGTTACCATTTTCTTTGTCTCATGTTTGTACAAATATATTCACCATCTTTACCCTTTAGTTGAATGTTCAAGCTTGATTGCATCCGTCAACATTTTGCACAGTTGCTACTATTGTAGGCCTGATGTTTTTCTTGTTTGATTTCATTAATGACCATCTGGCTCATGTAGGTGAAGAACATCATGGTTGCATGACCACTGTCTTATTAAGTTCAAAGGTAAGATTTGAATTGTTGCGCTGAAGCATCATACTGGAAGTACGGTTAATGTTTCATGTTAATCGCAGGATGCGAGTGTTGCAGAAGGGCTCAAGTGGGTGCATGTGCATCAGACATGGTTGGTTGGAGAGCAATCAGATGATCAATCGGCTTGGTTCTTCTAATGTTGTGCCTGCTGCCCGACTTTGAAGATCCAATCTTCATTCCATTACTTTAATAAGTTACAAGACCACATTATAGTTACAGCTCATTTGATATTGGAGATGGCTTGCTAGTTGAAAGCAGGTGGACAGTTTCATCGTCTTGTTATATACCATTTTGACCTCTCTTGTTCTGAAAAAAGGGGAAATTCTTGTTCGAGTATAATTTTATTCGGCAGCATGATAGATGGTAAATTACAGCATAACACAATAGAAGGGCTCAATCTTCTTTGATGTTGTCAAGAGATTAGAAGCAGTAGGATAACCAAGCTCTCCAGCCCCACCCACACCTTCGCGGCTTCACCCTCTTACCCACGAACAACAGATGAGACCTCCTATAAGCTGGACATTGAGCGGAAGTTAAAGCTTTTGCGAGTGTTTCTGCTAGTTGACGAGTACTTTGGATGGACTGAAGTAGAAGAGAGCCATCCTTGGCCTTATCGCGAATGCAGTAGTAACCAAAATATGAAAGTGACAAGTGCGGACGTTTGCGTCGGATTTGCAGCATGACCTAATGCAATGTGATTGTGACAATATATTGTACACTGTTCAACTCAACCCCAAGATCTCGCAAGAGAAAACCTATCCAAAAGAGTTCAGTAGGTGCAGCTTGAGTGCATGATCCTGAAATAGTTGGTTGTTTCTTCGAGACCCTTAGGATCTTCCGTAGTCAGGGCCCCAAGCCCCGTCGGCATCACTGTAGGCTGACCGAGAAACCCCTGGCGAACGCTTAAGACCAGGACAATACTTTGAGACCTCTTGACAACAGTCCAATGCCAAGCAAAAGGGTGCTGCATCTGTTGGCATGCCCGAGTCATGGAGAAGCGAATATATGACTATTGATGTTGCATGCTGTGGTGCACCAACTCTGCTCCGATAAGAAGATCTCCATCAATTTAGTAAGCCGAATAGTTCAAACTTTACTTAGTATGAGAAAATTTTGCAATGTTTCGGTGATACGCTTTATTTCCAGACCAAGAAAGAATTTAGATGCCCCAAAATTTTTCATAACAAATTGCTTTTGTAAGGAAACATCAGAAGAACTCCCTGCAAGCAAGAATTTTGGATAGGACAAGAATTCTGAAGCTGAAGTGGAATCAACTCATTAGTCCAAGTCTAAGAACTGCCTGCAAACAAAAATTTTGATTCCTCCACAACGATGCGAGAAATGTGTGATTTTCGAGTACGTGAAGACAGAACCAAGTACCCCTTATACCAAGAGGACAAAGCAAAGGTACACGAACCCTGAACACTGCCACAAATACGATTGCTAGAACTAAAAAAAAGTCCCTGCGGCCTTTTCCCAAAAGAGCCACCATAGTGTCTGGGCGATGTTAAGGTTGGTACAAAGCTCTGTGTATTAGGCTAGACATTACATGTAAGGTCCATTGTTTGGTCGGACACCTATATTTTCTGTGCCCATTCTGCGGTATACGCCCACACGATGAGAGTGTGACAACAAACATGAGTTCAAATATTCACCCACCAGTTTGGACCAAGATTCTTCATATAAGTACCCAGGGACTTCTTGAACCGACTTAAAATAGTGAAAACTTTCCTAGATATAACAATGACATCCAATTATATTGAATAAGAAACATGTCATAGAAATCAGAAAACCATCATACCTGGTTTACCGGCGACATAACAAGTATCTCATAATCTGTCCCGAGACCATTTAAAATTCGGACAATGACTTTTCTTTCAGGAGGAGCATGGTCAGCAGATGCAAGACAATCTGCATTTGCTTTAGGCTTTTGCTAGATAGGCCTCCATACTAGTTCAATGTCTCTAAGGATAGTCAGTAAAATGAGGATCCTGCTGGAACTTCTTTGATATTATAAAATTTTTAGCAAAAACAAGTAAATGACTCAGTCCCTCTGACGTAATTCAGATATGATACACAATTTCTCAAAAGACGAGCACATAAAGGACTGCAACCTACTCCAATTTAAACAAAAAATGAACCACCAGGATTTTGGCTCACCTCTTAGTCTTGCCGATGATTATTACCAAAATCCATATTAGGAAACCCTTGCGCAAATATGACCATATCTCTCCGTGAATGCTTTGTTGGGGGGGAATTTAATGACTGAAAAAAGTAGAAATAAGGGCCCAACCGGGTTCGAACCGGTGACCTCTTGATCTGCAGTCAAATGCTCTACCACTGAGCTATGGACCCTTGTTGATAACCATTTTCTCTTAATATCTTGATCTAACCAAAAAATAAGAGCTGCAGTATTGAAATTTTTAACTAGGTACCTTCATCGAAAAACACAAAAAATAAAGGGCGAGGTTAATTTAATACCCTTTGTCAACATTATACCTTTATAATGTAATAACAACATGGATCATCTCAGCGTATTTTTGGTAAAAGTAAAGGAAAATTACACAATGTATCCCTCAATTTTGGGTTTGATAGATTCACTGCCTCCCTTATCCAATAATAATAATAATAATAAAAAACTACACCGATATCAGAGGCAATGGTGCTAAATTTTTGGTCAAATGAGTTAGTTTGTGCTTATATGAGTAACGAAAATGTCAATATTAACCTTAAAAACCACAAACCCACCACATCGCACCACTAGTAGCCAACCTTCCCTACCCCTCCTCCCACCATAGCCAGTCTCACACCCGTCACCCACCACACCTACCCAGTCGTCACCTACCCATCCCTCCCCCGTTACCCACCACCAACCTCTATACATAAACCCACCACACACCCTCACAACGCACCCCTTCCACACCTGCACACACGAGCGTGCGCACATACACAATGGTCGTGCACCCCCCATACCGTCTCGCCCACACTTACACACACAAACACTCTCGTCGTGCAAGCACACCCACACACCAACGCCCCCCCCCTCCCGGCACAAACATACAATCTCGTCGCGGACACCCACCCACCCTCGACCTACACATACCTGCACACGCGCGCTCGTGATTACACACACCCCCAAGACCCACATACACCCCTCCCCTCCCCCCACCCACCCCACCCACATGCACTATTGCAGAAATTGTGCCTCTGTATTCCTTGTATGTATCCGGGGGGGGGGGGGGGGGAGGGACATGAGTCGTGACGGGGGGCTGTGCGCAATTGTATGTGGATGCGGTAAGGGGTGAGAGCACTAGTGGTGGGAGGGTTAGGTAGACAACGGGGAACATGGGTGGGGTAATGAAACCCTTCAATTAATTTTGGGGCTTTACTGGTATCTTTGGGTTTACACTAAACTTTAACAACATTTCACATCAATATGAGGTGACATGGTTTGTGATACAGGACCTCATTGTTAAGGGAGGTCAACATAATTTCCTGAATAAGTGGGGTTGCAAGTGTGTATTAAACTCAACACTTAGGGGTATTGAGTGCAATTTTTTAAAAAATCTATTGCAACTTTGGCTTCAAGCTTTCCCGAAAAATAAATAAACAAAAACTTTTTGATTGGTTATAGGCATATGTGGTTAGGTGACAAAATGGAAGTACATAAAAGCTTGATTGCAATTAGAGCTTTGATTATTATCATCTCTTTTGTAATCACATATCCGCATTTATTTGCTGGTAATATAGCACTTCTTTCAAAGATGTAATATAATTTCCTGTACATTTAGAATTTTATCATATATACACTTTGTGTTAGACTAGGTTTTGGGACACAATCGATACATGCGCAACTAATTTTACTTGAATCATACAAACCTTTTGGAGAAAGAAGTTAACAGCTTTGAAGTTTTTATAGCAATACTTTTGACACCAAAGAAAAGATAGCGAAAGAAACTTATATGCTTGAAATGTGAGCATTAACCAAAAAAATAACCATACATGTACCTCAGTGTAATAATAAAAAGAAAACTTAGAGGTTCTGATTGTAATCAACTCATTTCATGATTCACCTGGAAGATTAATTATTATTCTCTATAGTTATAGTTTTTGGCAAAGTTATTGTTTCTGGCATCGTCCGCTATGGCATCTTTTAAGTGATTCAGAGAGAACCCTAACACATCTAGATCACCAGTTAGCTTAATTTTCTCCTCACACATTCTAATATTCTCTCTTTAAAGACAACACTGCCGGGGAGGGAGGGCTTGACTTGTTGGAATGAGAGGCTCTCCCCCACCGCTCCTCCATGCTTTCGAGATTGTTGTAGCTTCTCACTTTTCTTTTCCTCCCTTGGACGATGTTCTCACGTACTAATCGTTCTCTCCCTAGCTAACACATAAGCAGATTCATAGTCTGGTGATGGCGTTGGTCATCTCGTGCACCATAATCCCATAGTTGTAATGGATCTCCCTTGCCATTACCACAATTTCTCACATGTCAAAACATTTGAGACCCGTGGAGAGTTTCTCATCAGATCAGTAAGTTTAGTGTAATTAGGGCTAGATATATGGTTTTCTCATCTACGTCATTCAGTTGGTGTGTAATTTCCATTGTTGTGCATTGTGATATTGTTGTGGGGACTTCGATGATCAACTTTTGTTGCGCTGTGTCAGGAACCAGCCTAAGAATTCCCTTAAGATCGGAGTCACAATGGGCAAGCTGGGGGGGGCAAACAGCTCTGAAACGAAAGCAGGTTAATGCTGATGAAATGATTATGGCAAAGAGATGGAAATACAAGCGTGGACAGGAAACAAAAAGAACAATAGAGAGGAATGGCATGAAGATTTTTGTTGACAAGGAGGCTTAATGGCGCGGGCTCTTATGACTCCCACAAAAATCTATTGAGCTGGAAGTTAAATGCACATATTATGGGGTCATACTGAGAATAACCATGGAGAATACCAGCAATTTGCGATTGGTAATACTTACCCAAGCTGCCTAAAATTGAATTTCCTAGGTTTTTCGGGAAAGATTCCTATACGTGGGTTAGAAATGCATAGAGATATTTCGAATTTAACCCCATGGAGAAAAACCTTAAGGTTAAGTACTTATATAAGGCCTAGGGGCAGGGTCTTTTTACAAGATTTTTTGAGGGATCTGCATGCAAGTTTGCTAATTTTTTTTTAAAAAACTATAATTGGTGAATTGCATGAATTAAGACAGCATAACATTGTGGAGTAGCACTAAAATAAATTTGAAACCTCTATTTCCATATTGGTGAATGAGGAGAGCGAGTTTGATGAAGGTTATTTCACCTAGAGTTTTAGCAGCGGGCTAAAGAATGAGATTAGACTTGAAAATAACCCAAGTTTGAAGTCTACGATTTATACATGGCCATTTTCCTAGCTAGAAAACATGAGGCTAGCCTACGTAATTCATGGCACCCCCAAGATCAGCCTAGAAACCTCTCTAACTGTAACAGCCCCAGAACTCCGGAGCTCTGTCGCCTCGAACTCCCGGGTCGTTAACCTACCGGATCACATCAAACCTGTCAAATCTGATCACCAACACATACTTTAAAGCATCTGATCCAACACCGATATAAATTTATTAAAATACAAGATTTCCATAACAGTTCAAACTTAACTATTAAAACCTAGGTTCTCAATAACCTGGTAAAAAGAATCGACAGTACATGCCCGCGCAGGGGTCTCACTTGTAATGCCCCCGAAGATTCGGAGCTCCGCCACCCCGAACTCCCGGGTCGTTAACCTACCGGATCACATTAAACCTGTCAAACCTGTTCACTAACACATATTCCAAATCATCTAATTCAGCATCAACTCAGATTTCTCAAAATACTAGATCATAATTGCTTAGCTTAAACTATTACAGCTTAGGTTCTTCGCAATCAAATTTCCTAAGAACAAATTATCAGTACCGACCCGCTCAGGGGTCTTACTATACAGTGGTGATGGGCTCACCAGAACCTCACGCAGACTCTAACCCATTCCCGAACCTGCTACAGCTTATCATTACCTGCAGAAGGGAGCCAAACAGAGGGTGAGCCTTTGAGAGCTTTGTAAGGTCGCACAAGGACTACCAACAGGATTACATTACGATTTCAAAGATCCAACCGACGAAAATTTCTAGAATACTTCAGATGGTCAAAACTTAATGACTTCCAAAATGATCAAAAACTCATCAGAAATAGATACCAAAATAAACCAGAACAATCGATAATAGATCATTTTCAAGTACAATGAAGATTTTTCAAAGGATTTCAACAGAAGCACAGATCATTTCAGATAATACTTTTCAGACATTTTCGTAGTAGTCACGGCAATATATAGAACAGAGAAAATAAAAAATCAATATTGATCCTGGGCGATTGCAATGCCATTCCAGCACGCTAACAGAATGTACACATGCATGATGTACCAGAATAATTACTAGTCCATTTAGGTACTAGCCTGCATTCCATGCAGGATTCAAACAAGCCTTATAACGCCTGCCTCAGAACAGAACAGAACAGAACAGATAACCCAGGTCAACACAAAAAATGAACAATATCAGTGAGCTTTAATATAAGCTCAATCTCCGAAGTCAATTCGGATCCTAATAACAATAATTATACTGGCATAAGTCAGCATTCAGAAATTTTCAGAAGAAACCAGAATTTTCAGAAGAAATCACAGATAAACAACAAAGAAGATTGCGAATAGATATCAGATCTGGACATAACAATTCAGAAGAATGGATACAGACAATGATCAACTTTGCTCAGCAGGCAATACATGCGAACATCACAAGAATTCCAAATAATTGAGTTAGGTTCAATATTAGAATTTTCTGGGTAATAATATGCTGATAGCCATATAGAATTCAGAGTTCGGCATTAGCCATAAATAAGTCAAATGAGTACTTACCAGTACGAGCAATAGAATAAGGGTTCAGACAAAGTCCTTACCCAAGGTTCAGATTCAATCCCTTACCTGGATCCGTAACTAAATTATCCTAACCGGAAATCTTTAGCTTTAACCTAAACGGAATAATCGAACCATTAGAAACAGCCTACAGAATAAAATTATAACTTAATAAAAACTCACACATGCTCCCAAAATGAATCTCCCTTCACCGGATATGTAAAATTACTGAAACACCCCTAGGGTGTAAAATTACCGAAATGCCCCTCTCGAACTTAAATTACCCAAAATGTTCTTCCCATAAGTGGAATCACTGAAATAAACTTCCCACATGTAAATTCATGCAAAAATACATTTCTTAGGTCAAATTACCAAAATACCCCTTTGGGGTGGCAAATTACCAAAATACCCCCCGTTACACTTTAATTCTCAAAACAACTTTTCCATAAGCAAAGTCACTAAAATAATCTTACTATATGTAAATTTACTTCAAAATACCTCTTATAGGCAAAATTACCAAAATACCCCTTCGGGGTGGTAAATTACCAAAAACACCCCTGGGGTTTCCGCCACCGAAAAAATATTGAAAATATCTTAAACCACTATTTTAAGTATCCTGATTTCATTTATGGCTTAAAAAGTATTTTAGAAAATTTTCGTCCGAAAATTCCGAACTGGTGTCTAGACCGAGCGCTAAAAGGCCAGTTTCGCGAAAAATACGTATCGGCCTCAGAATGGCCCGAAATTTTAGATAGTGAATCAAATCTATAAAATAGAGGTTCCATAAAAATTTCAGATTAAAATAACTTAATTTATTAGGTTAATTAATTTGATAAATTTCTTTAATCGATACCCCAATTTAGTGCCTTTTGCGAACTCCAAAAATTCCCAAAATTTTCCAGAGCGTAGACCTCTTAAAATTATCAGGGGTTACTGTTTTGAGTTTTGTCCAATTATGCCTCTAACTATTTTTTTAAATTCGTCAAAAGCTGCCTAATTAATACTCCCTTTGTAGCGACAAAAACAGTTACTATTTGGATTAAAACACACATTAAAGCACCTCAGCTGCACACACTCTTCTTCCACCTTGCGCCGAGACCCACTTCATTCATCCCAATCACCATGCTTCTAAAGCACCTCCAAACCCACACTAAACACTTCCAATCTCTTGCACTAGTTGAGTTTTGCATCTTAGACACACCACCACTCACATAATCACCCACAAATCCACATACCCGAACACCCACATCCAAGAACACGCACCTACACATGCACTAACACACGGTCACAAAACACACAACTGAATACATACACAACCTCGTACACAGTACCCACCTTCATCACCTACACCCACTATCCCCTAGCTACACATACGCACTTATATACACCCACGGCACAGCCATGTTCATGGCTGTGCATCCTCATACACTGCACAGCTATATACGCACACACATAAATGCACTTTGATCCCACATAATACACACTAAATCACATAAACCAAATAGGGTAGAGCAATTACCCTTCAAACTTCTTCAATTTTCCCTCTTCCTCTCTGATTTTTGCCTGCCGCGAGCTCCCTGTTTCTTGTTTCTTCCTTCTCTGTTTTGGTTCCTGTTCTTCTTCCTTTCTCGAAAGGGAAAGGTTTTCCCTTTTGGGCTTTTCCTTTTTTTTTGATTTAGGATAAAATCGAACTCACATAATGAATAAATAAAAAAATCCATCAGGTGATTTATCCTAGGAGGTGGCACTCCCACAATTTTCCTCAAAATTCCAACTTAACCCCCAAGATTTTCCAAAATTACGAAAATGCCCCCAAAAATTTGAAAATTTCGTTTTTGCCCCAAAATATTTTAAAGCTTCCACCAGCTTCTAATACTTGAATATTGCTCAAAATTAGTGCCCGTTTATTTTTTGGGTGACGGATGACTATTCTAATTGGCTCCTGAAGTTCAGGATATTACATCACTACACGGAAGTGATGGGCTCATCGGAATCTCACACAGACTTTAATCCATTCCCGAACATGCTACAACTAATCGTCACCTGCAGAAGGGAATCAAATGAAGGGTGAGCTTTTGAGAGCTCAGTAAGGTCGCTCAAGGACCAACAAAAGAATTACAAGATGATTCTAAGAATCCAACTGACGGAGATTTCCAGAATAATCCAAACGGTCCCAACTCAATGATTTCCAAACAGGATCAAAATTCATCATAATAAGATACCAAAATCACCATATACAATCACACAGGTCCCAAAACACTCAACAAAAGATCCTTTTTAAAGTCGTCAATTCCAAGATACAATGATGGTTTTCCAAAAGATTTCAAAACGTACACAGATCATCTGAGACAGTTCTTTCCAAAATACACTGAAGATTTCTCCAAAGAATTTTAACAGAAGCACATGTCATTCCAGATAATACTTTTCAGAAATTTTCGTAGTAGTCACAGCAATATACAAAGCAGAGAAAATCAAAAATCAATGTTGATCTTGGGTGATTGCAATGCCATTCTGGCAAAGCACAGAAGTGGACACATGCATAATGTACCAGAATAATTACTAGTCTACTTGAGTACTAGCCTGCATTTCATGCAGGATTCAGACCAGCCTTATAACTCCCGCCTCAGAACAGAATAAATAACCCATGTCAACACAGAAAAATAAACAATATCAGTAAGCTTTAACATAAGCTCTCAATCACCAAAATCAATTTGGATTCTAATAACAATAATCATACTGACATAAGTCAGCATTCAGAATTTTCAGAAGAAATCAGAATTTTCAGAAGAAAAATCACAGATAAACAACAAAAATGATTACGAATAATTATCGAGTTTTAAGCACAACAATTCGGAAGAATGGATACAGAAAATTATCAAATCTGCTCAGCACACAATAACAGGCGAGCATCAAAAGATTTTCAAATAATCGATCCAGGTTCAATATTGGGGTTTTCTAGGCAATAACATGCTGATAGCAATACACAATTCAGAGTTCGGCATTAGCTATAAGTAAATCAATGAGTACTTATGAGTGCAGGTTATCAAAATAAGGGGTCGAACGAAAGTCCTTACTCAGGGTTTAGATAGAATCCCTTAGTTGGATTCACAGCTAAATTATCCTAACCGGAAAGTCTTTAACGTTAACCTAAACGGAATAATCGAACCATTAGAACACAGACTATAGAAAAATATTATAACTTAATATAGACTCACACATACTCCTAAAATGAATCTCCCCTCACCGGGTATGTAAAATTACCGAAATGCCCTAGGGTGTAAAATTACCAAAATGCCCCTCTCGGACTTAAATTATCAAAATGGTCTTCCCATAAATATAATCACTAAAATATGCTTCCCATATGTAAATTTATGCAAAAATACCTTTCTTAGGTCAAATTACCAAAATACCCCTTCGGGGTGGCAAATTACCAAAATGCCCCGGGGGTTTCCGGCACCGAAAAAATCTCAAAAATATCTTAAAACGCTATTTTAAGCATCCTAATATCATTTTTGGTCTAAAAAGTATTTTAAAGAATTTTCGTCCCAAAATTCCGAACCGGTGTCCGGACCGAGCGCTAAAAAGTCAGTTTTGTGAAAAAATACCTATCGGCTTTAGAATTCCTCGAAATTTAAGAATATGAACCGTATCAGTAAAGTGGAGTTTCATTAAAAATTTCAGATTAACATAACTTAGTTTACTAGGATAAATAATTCTCTAATTTAGTTTAATCGATGCCCTTATTATTTCGTGCCCTTTGCGGACACCAAAAATTCTCATAAAAATATCATGGGTTACAGTTTTAGACTTTGTCTAATTTTGGTTCGAAGCACTTATAAAAATTCACAAGAAAACTGCCTAAAAGAATTCTATCTTTAGTGACAATTACCGTCACTATTTAGATTAAACACACACTAGTTCACGTTTTTTTGCACCTACTTCTCTTCTTCCCCCAGCTTCACCTGCGCACACACAAAGAACACCCACAACTCACTGAAACTCACCATTTCACTCATGGCCACTCTTCCAAATACTTCTAAAAGCCTACACAAATGAGTTCACACTTAAAGACTTACATTAACATATAATACACCATTACACACCCCCATCACTCACCCGAAACACATATGTTCAAGAACACACACACACACAGTCACATCAACACACTTTTCACACACCAAAACCCACTCAATTCCTCGGCAACACCGAAGTTTCACCACCTTAGCCAAACTTCCTCCTAACTTCACATTAAAACCACCATACCACAAACACAATTCGTATCTCCCCACTACGAAGATCGATGAACACACACTAAACATGGAATTTTCACACACAACGTATATCGAATTACTCATACGGAAAAAATGATGGAGAGTTACCTTACAAGAAATCCTTCAATTCTTCTCTAACTCTCTCAGATTTTCCCCTACCCGAATCGAGCTCCTTCTTCCTCTCTCTATTTCTTTTGGTTCTTCCCACTCTGTTTTCTTTCCTTTGTTCTTCTCCTCTCTGTTTTGATTATTTTCATTTTCCTCCCCAACTATTCTTTTCACTTTATCTTTTTCTTCTTTATCAAAATCCATCCATTACTTTATAATTATATTCCATTAGTCATCAGGTAACAATGAGGAGCTGGCACCATTTCGTAACCAATTCTCCAAATTTGACACCTAATGCCACTTTTTCATAATTTACAAAATAGCCCCCAACTTTGCATAATTGCATTTAAGCCCCAAATTTTTTTTCAATTTTGATTAATTTAACTAGATGTCACTAAAACATAGACTGTCACCCATTTTATTATTTTTCATCACTGAGACATTAATTTACTTTTATGCCCCCAAAGTTTTTTGAATTTATGAAAATGCCCCCAAAATTTCAAAAATTATATTTTTGTCTCAAAATCTTTTTAAGCTCCTATGCACTACTAATATCGGAACATTACTTTAATTTATTTCCCATTTATTTTTTGGAGCTCAGATGACTGTTTAACCAGCTCTTGAAATTCGGGATATTACACTAACCATCCAAACAACCAACACAACTGCAACAAGATGACAACCAAACCTAAAAAATTTCAAACGAAAAGCTATTGCAACATCTCTCTTGATTTCCCACAACCCTGGCCCTCCAAACCACCAACATTAAAGCCCCTTCTATTTGCACCAAGCAACCACCTTGCCAAAAGCTTCTTAGGGCTTATTAACCACCAACAGAAAGCCCCTTCTACCTACACCAAGCAACCTACCTTGCTATAAGATTCCCTGGCTTATTTTGATGACAGAAGAAGTAAAGTTATATGCTATTGGCATGATAAAATGTTCGCTCCAGGCCACAATTAAAAACATAAGCAGGCCTCTATGTTGATTGCTGATGAAGAAGAAGGTGATGAACTACCCCTCATTACTGATGAAGAGGAGGCCCCTCTTTATGAGAATATCAAGGACAAAAAGGAAGAGAAAATTAAAATAATTGTGAATGCCATGACTAGAAATTCTGCACCTCTTGCTTTTTAAGTTGTGGGGAAAAGAAGGTAATAAGATGTGATACCCCAAAAATATCAGAAATTAATCCAACCACGAGTTTGATTAATTATGGGGGTTATTTTATTAAGTAGCATTATGTGGAATATAATTAAGTGTTGGGGAGCTAAATAAGGGGTTCCTGCGGCCTTGGGGGTTAAAATGTAATTTTAAAAAGTTAGGGGGCAAAACTATAATTTTGAAAAATATGGTGAATGGGATGCATATTTTTATTAAGTAGCATCATTTTAGTGATAATTAAGTGTTAGGGAGTTGAATGAGGGGTTGGTGTGATTTTGGGGTCCAAGTGTAATTGTTCAAAGTAGAGGGGTCAAAATGTAATTTTGAGAAACTTTAGGGGGTAAATTATAATTTTCAAATATGGTGATTAGTGGCCAAAAATGTGTTGTGTTGTGGGTAGAATTTAAGGAGGGTTAGACACCTCCTACTTAAAATGAGGATGACTAAGTACATTAAAGAGTAGAAAATGAATTTTGGGGAATTAAAGAGGAAAAAGGGGAAAAAGAAGAAAAATAAAAGAGTATAGGAAAAAGAAAACCCAGCTCGGCAGAGAGGAGAAACAGAGGAGGAAAGGTAGAAGAAAAGAGAAAAAAAGTAAGAAGAAAAAAGAGAAAGAGGAAGGAAAGAAGAAAAAAAAGAAAGAAACCAAACCCTAAGGGTAATTTCTCTCACCTCCCTTTCTAATTAAGGTTTAATTGATTGATTAGAATTATGTGTGTGGATTCATGGGGTTTGGTTAACCTACCATGGGTGGGTTTATGGTGTATAGTGAGTGTGTTTTGTGTGTGAGAGGACAAAAAGATGTAAGGGGAAAGGGGGGTAGGGTGTGAGAGGTGTATGCATGTGTTATGTGTGTGTGTTATATGATGTGTGCATAAGGAAGCACACTGCTGCTATGGCAGCAGTGTTGCCGTGATACATGCGTGTATTTTGATGGTGAGAATGTGTATATGTGAGTGTTATAAGATGGTGTAAGTGTTAGTGGAAGGTGTGGGGTGGTTGTAATGTGTTTGTGAGTGGGTGAGGGACTATGTGTGTGAGATGGGGTGAGGGAGAAGGAGCAGCAGCTGCTGTGCTGTGTTTGTTCGTGTTGATGATGAACAGTGACTGCAAGGTCACTAAAAGTGAAAATTAAGTGAGTAGGTTGAATTCAAATTTTTTAAAAATAGTTAGGGTAAGATTTAGCCAAAGTATAAAAAAAAAGACCCCAGTTATTTTTAGAAGGCCAGTACCGAGCAAAACTTTCGGATTTTTTCGAGGTCGAGAAGGGGGGGGGGGGGGGGGTTAACGGACACGGTGATTTTAAAATTTTACGGTGAAATCTAAATTATTAATCTAGCGCGATTTCATGCAAAAATTTTACGAGAACCCCAGTATGATGAGAAGTTTCATGTTTAAAATTTTGGATCATTCTGAAGTCGTTAGCTATTTTTGGTCAAACCGAGCAACCGGTTTTAAGCGCTCGGTCCGGACACTAGTTTGGAATTTTTGGAATTTTTTTTTTTCTAAAATGCTCTTTAGCAAAAAAAAAAAAAATGACTTCAGCATGCTTAAAATAACGTTTTAAAGTGTTTTTGAGATTTTTCTGTTGTCGGGAACCCTCAGGGGGCATTTTGATAATTTGCCGCCCAATGGGGGGTATTTTGGTAATTTTTTGGTAAAATTTTGTGAAGGACTTTTTGGTCTAGGAAGGAGTGTAAGACATCTGAAAAGTTATTTTCAAGTAGTTTTGAGATATTTGTTGGGGAGATGGTTGCCAGGGGGTGTTTTGGTAATTTTTTCTTTTAAAAATTTGAGGGACTATTTGGGCTATAAATGATGTAGTACTTCTGAAAAGTGGTTCTAAAGCAATTTTGAGATGTTGGTGGTGTAGCGATTATCAGGAGGGTATTTTGGTAATTTGTCATGTCAGCGCTAAATTTTTTAGAACGCACATAATTCAGTGTTTGGAGTGATAAAAAGTGAGGAATTGTGTTAATACGTTTAAAATATGGGAGTGGTTATTATGGAGGTGTCGATAAGGCTAGGTTAAACATCCAGTTGTCGGATCGGGTTAACTAACTGCCGTAAGAGGCTATGAACGTTAAGTGGGAAGGGGTAAAATAAGGAGTGTGTATATGTTGAATGATATTTAATGAGCATGGTATTATTTGACTTGGTGATGCAGCTCGTTGCGATTTGAGGTTGCGAGTTGCGTTGATTATAAGCCAATGAGATAAGGACAATGATGTTCTGTTATGCTAATTAATTGTTTCGGTTAGCATGACATCTTGATGCTATTTATGTTAAATTCTTGTGTTTATGATTGGACATCGATAGTCATTATGACCAGTATTCGTTTATTGAGTTATGCTGTTGAGGACTTAAGATATAATAAATTTCCTTAGTCCGCCCCGTTGATGAAATTTAGTAAGGATAATGAGTGTCCTAATATGCTATGATTTGATTCGATTAGCATACCTAACGTTGGGGGTGATATGGTGTAGGGGTTGTTGTGTGGTTATTGTGAGATGTTGGCAGTTATGGATATCTGATATCTCTCCTGTTTGCGAACACTATTGAGGACTTGTGGTTAAAAATCTCCCAAGTTTGCCCTGTCATTGATAATGATGATGTTGAGATTGTTGCCTTGTTGTTGCGAAATGTCGGTACTTATTAGTAATCAACATTTCTCTTATGTGAGAACGTTGTTGAGGGCTTGTGGCATACTTCTCCCGAGTCCTCCCTGTTGATGATGCTTATGTTGAACCCCTGGGGTTATGTTTGGACACCGGTTGATCTTTTGACCCGGTATCTGTCACACCCCCCTTCCCCCCCCCCCTCCCGACACCTGGAAGGAAGTGCAATGTTAAACAAGTTGGTTAACATATATACCTCAAAGATAAACAGAGTTTTATTACAACCTCAAAAGAAATAGCGGAAGTATGCTTAAACATTACAGTCGTCCATAAGTGAAAAGACTGAACATAACATTATATTATAGACCACCTTTCCCCTATAGAAGTGCCACACTCCAAAACAAAAGAAAACAGCTAAGATTCTACTCACCTAGCGTAATACTCTTGATTCTCCCCAAGATAATCCTCTTCGTCCCTCGGTAAATATTCCGACTCTGAACCTAGAAAAAAAAAATCGAGAATATATCAGCCTGGTGGCTCAATAGGGTATTCGGTGATTCTAAGTCCAAACATGAATTGATTATATTATGAATGGTTAGTACAAACATGCAAGTCACTTGAACAGATGATACATATGCACTTAAGAATAATTTTAGGGCTAATTACCCCTATGTCCCTGAGGTTTGGGTGTAATTACACCCGAGGACACAAAGTTTCAAAATGTAACACTTATGTCCATTGACAAACGGAATACAAAAATAGTTAACGGTTTTGACAAAAAGACTTGATTGCCCCTGACTTTAAAATAAAAATACCCACTTCTCCAAACTTTTCCTCCAGATCTGCCGCCCACTCCCTCACCCCACCCCATGCCGTCGGCAGCCCAAGCCCCCCTCTCTCCCCAGTTGCAGAGCAGAGTGAAGCTGAAGCCTACCTTTCGCTTCTGCCCCAAAGGTCCGGCCCTTTTACGGCTCGGATAACAGCAAGACCTCAGTGGGGAAGGGACTACCGTCGATGCCGGAGACAAAGGAATCACCGACAGAAGATTTTGCCTGGAAAACCAAATGAAATCACACCGGAAAAGGAAGAAAAAACAAAGGAAAAAAGAAAAGGGATAGACCAGGGAACTGGGTACAAGCCAACCTTCACTGAGTACGGGAGACTTTTTGTATCGCAACCAACTGATATAGTGGGTTCAATAGAAGAAGTCTAACGTCATCACATGCATGCCAATAATTCTTTTCAGGAAGTAGTACGTATAGCTAGTACGTACTATCGAGACATGAACAAGAACCCTAGCCGGATAACTTTCAACCCCAGCAAATAACGCCCTCAACTTACTTTTTTCCTCCTCCTTCGTGTGACATGCATAATTATGTATAGATGTCAACAAAAATGTCATCAAGTACATCAAAAGAGGTTTAATCCCTCTCAAGTCATATTTGCCATATGTCACAAAATACATGCCAAACATGTAGAAAATCTCCAAATGCACAGACTAATTCGGTAATCAAGTAAGGAATAATTTGATGTTCTTCCTTAAGTATCCTACCCATTTGTATACTTATATTATTATGTAGATATATGAGTGTCCATTTAAGACCTGAAATTTACCTAATTATTCACCATTAAGCCCAACACAAAGAACTACTAGTTTAGGTTACATAATCTGCCCAGTATTTCAAATGACAGCAGGAGTAGTCTGTACTCCGAAAATCATAACAATTTAATTATGATGCCTCTACATTCAAAATATATATTTCTGGAAACTAAACTTATAGAGCTACCTCTTAGTATTTTATTTGGCACGAAAATATTATTTTAGGGTCATATTAAGCCCTTCCAAAGACATACTTCAGAATCTGTCTAGAAACAGTTTCACAGGACAAGTTTCAAGCCATGAATTTTAAACCATAGCAATAGTACTTTAAATTATCTGAAATTTTGTGTGTATAATATATACATGTAGTAGTATAACATATAAAATAACCAAGTCCATATGTAAACTAAAAGTATACTTTTTAAGCACCAAAGTTACTCTAATTTATGACTGTACAGTTTCACAGGACAAGTTTCAAGCCACGAATTTTAAACTATAGTAATAGTACTTGAAATAATCTAAGACTTGGTATGTATACTATATACATGTAGTAGTATAACATATAAAATAACAAAGTCCATATCTTAACTAAAAATATACCTTTCTAACACCAAAATTATTTTAATTTCATGATTGTTCTGCAGATTTCAGCATTCATGAACACACTGCTTCTTGAATCATTTCAAGCAAATATATAAATGTTTTACTACTACTCATAATACTTCTCCTTTGTTCTTCCTTTTCTTCTTCTCTTCCTCCCTTTCCCTCTTTTCTTCCTCCCTCTCTGTCTTTTCTTTTCTTTCTCCTTCTTTCTTATCTTTTTCTTTTCTCTATCCTATCCACCTTCTCACGATTTTTCCCCTTTTTTTTTGTTTCTATTCTTTCTCCTTATCCTCACACTCATCCAAAATCCACCTCCTTTAATATTCCGTTCATTATTTATTTAGTTACTCACCCTTTAAACAAGAGGTGGCAAGTTTTCAAGAATGTAAGATACACTCTCAAACGTGCACATGCCACTTATCCTTTCATTTCATATTTGCATATTAGTCCCAAAATTTTGCATAATTACTTTTTAACCCTAAGGTTTTATGTAATTATATTTTGACCCATAACTTAATTTCAACATTTATATTTTGTAAACAAATAATGTACCACAATTATATTATTTAAATAAAATTTAAATATGTTTAAACTTAATAAAATGATTAGGAGCTAATTAAGATCGGGTTTCACAGTATCTCTTGTTTGGATTATGCAGTTGAGGACATAAGGTGGAATAATTTTTTCTTCATCCACCTCATTGATGAAGCCTTGTTGTTTCAGCTGTAACGCGGTTAGGCGGGTCCTCGTGCCAGAGTACTATGAAAGGAGCCCCCCGGAATGCTACACACTCCAGAGAGTGGGTCGAAGCATGTTCCACGTCCATGGCGGGGGCAATGGTGTGGTGAATAAGTGTGATGCCCGAAGGCCTGCATCATGATTGGGGTGCATGGGCGCGGTGATGACTATCTCGAGACCATACTTGGTGCCGGGGGCACATGTCATGAGAATGGCCCACGGGTACGGCGATGAACGTTGAGGAGATAATACCTGGTGCCGTGGCCACATGTTATGGAAGTAGCGCATGGGCACGGCTACAAATGTCGTGGAGACAATACTTGGTGCCGGGGCACATGTTATGGAAGTGGTGAATGGGCTCGGCGATGAACGTCGTGAAGCAATACTTGGTGCCGGGGGCACGCATCATGAGAATGGCGCAAGGACATAGCGACGAGCGTCGCGAGGACAATACTTGGTGTCGGGGCACATGTTATGGAAGTGGCACATGGGCGCGGTGACGAACGTCGCGAAGCAATACTTGGTGTCGGGGGCACACATCATGAGAATGGCGCAAGGACGCCGCGACGAACGTCGCGGAGATAATACTTGGTGCTGGGGCACATGTTATGGAAGTGGCGCATGGACGCGGCGACGGACATCGCAAAGCAATACTTGGTGCCAGGGGCACGCATCATGAGAATGGCGCAAGGACATATAACGAACGTCGCGGAGACAATACTTGGTGCCGTGGGCACATGTCGTGGAAGTGGCGCACGAGCGCGGCGACGAACGTCGCGGAGATTTACTTGGTGTCGTGGGCACATGTCATGGAAGTGGCGCATGGGCGCGGTGACAAACGTCGCGAAGCAATACTTGGTGTCGGGGGCACGCATCAAGAGAATGTCGCAAGGACGCAGTGACGAACGTCACGGAGACAATACTTGGTGCCGTGGGCACATGTCATGGAAGTGGCGCATGGGGGCGACAACGAACGTCGCGGAGATTTACTTGGTGCCGGGGCACATATCATTAGAATGGCGCACGGGCACGCGTCGTGATGACAAGATGATGAATGCAACATGTAGTAATGACAGAGTTGAGAGTGATGGTATACGGTCGTCGGTGACGGGTCATTCGGTGGTAATGCACGACTTTGGGCGATGGGTATCGTGGGAGCGGTATGCGGTCACGGACGATGGATGTCGCGAGGTTGATGCACGACGGACGTTGCGAGGTTGATTCAAGACGGACGTCGCGAGGTTGATGCACGACGGACGTCGCGAGGTTGATGCACGACGGACGTCGCGAGGTTGATGTACGAACGTCCGTAAACATAGCGGAGGTGCAAAGACTCGAGAAAGCAAGTGCGCGCTTTGTGTAGCTTTAATCTTACATGTAGAAGGAAATATCCAAAAGTTACTTAAGGAGCAAAAGATGAACAAATCTCATAACTTCCCGTTCCATTCTCAACAATTTTCCATTGTGGAAAAACTATTCGACAACATTCTGTTCAGTACCTTCTCCACAATTTCCTTTCCATTTTATACCTGGAATGATGGGATCCTAGAAATTTACTAGTCTTCAAATGAGCAACACAATTCGATCACATGAGAGATGTAGATGTGATCACTGGTTTGATATGAAACAAGTGATAATATTTTGAACACCAGTAGTTTTGGAGTACAGTGGGGAGGAAGAAGAAGGGGGGAGGGGGAGAGAGAGAGAGAGAGAGAGAGAGAGAGAGAGAGAGAGAGACCCTACGTGATTGGGAAACGAAATTTCAAGGATGAGTTTAAAAGTGATGTTTAGTTAACTCTCTACAGCTAAGACACATGCAATGAGCATGGCGGCCGGTTTGCTGGACCAATATAAGATGCTATCACGTGAAGGGGTAGCAAGATGAGGCTGCTTCTTGGTCAACAACAAAATTTTTTCCTTTTTTTTGGTTAAAGTTAGAAATATATACCAGGATTTCAAACAAGCCTAAAAGATATAGGATGGCTATAGCCTGTAGCGAATTCCAAAACTCAAAATAGAGATACCGGAAGACATCCTCTTAAAAAGGAGTCTAATAATAACATGAAACCTAACTTGCAAACAGGTGCAGAAACAAAACAATCACAAAGGAATAACTAGCAAGGCACTAGATGGATTCAAGTAGAACGTACGACAGCTTGTACATGATCGAACCATCCCTCTGAAAGACTGTCACTTGATCAAGAAGCAAAAAAAGCCGGTGCAAATGCTAGGTTTAAAATACACTCTTTCCTCATGCAACATGCACAGAGTATTACCATCGATAGCGGTCTGTCACCATATATATATAAGACCACACTATCTACAACACTTATTGTACTACTAGTCGTCTGTAACATGAAGAGAGAGTGAGAAAGAAAGAAAATAATATGTAGATATTGAAGGTGATATAACAATTTAAGAGCTAAAAGAACAGTGGATGTGGTGTGCTGTCAAGATCATCAGTCACAACCAAATCTATACTAGCACTAAAAGGTGCCCATCCAGTACTAACAAGCCTATCCCAAACTTGAAATCACCTCGAGATATTATCAAAAAACTGAACAAAACATCGGGGATGGTGGGAGGGAGCATGCATCCCCAAAATCAGAGAAGTTAAATGAGTAAAGAGGGGGATAGAAATGAACAAAACAAACATGTATGCTTTTGTGCATTAGAACTGCCAAGCACCGACAATTTCAAAATATGGAAATTAAAGGACCAGATGTCTTTGATATTATTAAAATTAGATATCACTTAGGCCCTAAGCTTAATTAAAGAGAAATGTATGCCGCTGAACACTTGTTCATTCCTCCCACACCAAACAAACCAAAGGAGTACGGTGTTTCAGACTAAGCAAAAGAGATCATCTGCTTGATTGTAGATCGGGCTACTTTGACCAATGAGCAAGCCATTGTCTAACCGAGGGGATTGCAGAAGTAGGCTACCTTTTCCTTATAAATGTATGCCTTCACACATCCTAGATAGAGGAACATCAAAAAAGAAAGATGCTCATGAGCTTCTGATTGCAATTCATCGAAAAGGGTATATGTCAATTATGGAGCATTTCCGTTAACCACCTCTAAACGAAGGGACGGTCTTTGGTGAACAAATTGCCATTGAAAAAGCCTAATTTTTTTTTCCCAAGAATAGGCAGTTTCCATAATTTTTCCCAAAGACTTAAAGGTAGCTGCTGGGTTTGCGAGTCCACCCCTTGGGCCACAAGTAACTTATAAGAGGCACCCTTTATATTTGTTGGCTAGAAAGCCTCATCACCTGCTTCGGGAGGTCGTAATTGAATGGGCATGATTTGAGAAACTATTTCTATAGGGGATATGTGAAGTATACAACTCATATTCCAAGTATGAGTATTTGGTAAGAATAAATTCTTCAGACACCAATATGCACTCTAGCTGGATTAAAAGCTTTCAACTTTCTACACGGTATAGATCTTGAAGTGTGGGCAATTTCTGAACACTAAAAATACTTTTACTGGTCAATGATATGTAGTTTTCTTGGGTAGTCATGAATATTCAACATCGAAGAAAGTGCGGGGAACAATTCTAACTTGAACTCCAAAAAAACGCTGGGCTGAAAGCAAAATTGGAAGAACTAGTCCAAGAAAAATTGTTTAGTCTAAACCAAATGTTTAGTCTTTCTACCATAATAGTCAAAGAAGTCAACTTTGACTAAAAGAAGTCATTTCCAAGTTAAGTGGAAATAAGAATCCATGTTAATGGAATCGAATTAACGGGACAAAATCTTTTCAATTACAAAGGCAAAGTCAAGATCACAGGTTTTCTAAAATTAAGTTCGGTACGTTGGTTACAAATAGAGGGTTTATGGTAGAGAAGAAAGGCAAACATAGTCGTTGCAAGAAAAGCCAAGACTCTGCCGAAACTCCATTACAGACACGTTGCATCGAAAGAATTGTGCTTGATTTGAAAAACAATACGTACTAGTTTGGTGACGTTCTTCAATCGAGCACTTTAAAGGACAAAAAGTAACTTCTCTTTAATTCAAACATCAAAGAGAAATTGGCCTTATGATAACTCTACAAGTCAAAGATTGTCTTCAAGGAAGAAGTAAAAATAGCGGTTCAAAATCAAAATATTTCAGCCCGTATAGCGTGACTCATACGAACCAAAGAACTTTAGATTTATATTTTGGGTAAAGGTCATTGAGTGGTGTAACACTTTACTTCATAATTCATATTTTTCTTGTCTCACAGCTTTAGATACAAAATTTGTGTATACACCCGAACAGTTAGTCCGATCTTTCAATAATGTTGGATCAAAGTGATTCATGTAATAAAAGATAAAGATAGGGAGTTATTACATAAGTTACCCAAATGGTGCTAGAGACTCGGTACTATCAGTACGGGTCATACAATATTTTTAAAAAATATTAGATAATGTATCAAAAGACCATAAGTAGTTGAGACTATTTATTAGGATAAATGATGTCGCTTTTTGCTTGTTAAATGACTTTGAACATTTCACATGTTTTAAGAGAAGGCAAGTAATGTGTGGGTATGCTTGCCAGCATCAGATCGAACAAGATGGGATTTTTGTTTACCTCAACGAACCTCTTGAAGAGTTAGGAGCGCTACGAGGGGCCGACGCTACCGAAGTCTCTTACTCTGTGCTTAGTTTGTGTACTCTTATGTAACCACACACACACACACACACATCAACATCGTTCTGCCACTTGGCTACACATTCAGGAATTGGTTAGAGCCTTCTCAGGTTCTCTGTACTTATGTGGTGATTTTAACCAAGTTTTGTCCTCTCATGGAACAGCACTTTAATCTCTTCCCTGGTGCAAATTGGCTTTGATCTTTTCTTGAGAATTTTGGTTCATCATATATCGGTTGGAAAGGCTCACCTTTTACTTGGATGCGTGGTTCTCCTGAATCAGGATTTGTGATGAAGAAATTAGATAGGATCATGGCTAATTCTGATTGGATTCTAGTTTTTCCGGACGGGATCTAGTAACCTAGCTATTTCACGCTCTAACCATACTCATATCTTATGTGATGATAACCCTCTTCGCGTGCATTTTTCTAAACCCCGATCGTCCTCGTTTATAAATTCTCTGTTGGGTCTGGGGTAGCTCTCTCTTAGGTTCTCCCTTACACCAATTCATGTCTTGTTCTAGCAAGGCAATAAAACTTCTCATCTCTAGGAACTTTGAGAACTCATTGAACTTACGTGGGTGCATTCAGACTACTCAAAATCTCCTTTCCTCAACGTTCTCTCATAGTAACTCTTCATACCTGCAGTCTTCTCAAATTTTCTATCTTTGTCTTCATTTGGATCTTCTTCTTCTTTGTGAAGAAATTTTTAGGCTCAAGGCTTAAAGTATCTTTCGTTAAATCTTATTTACCGAAAAAATAATTATGTCAAAAATACCAAACTTTTCCACATTTCCACAATTATGCAACGTAAACAAAATCATATCTCTTCATTGAAAGATAGTCATGGCATTTTTCAATCCGATGAGGTACTAATCAGAAAGACATTAGTTGAATACTTCCAGCATTTGTTTTCCTCTTCTACTTCTAGTTTATACCCTTATCAACCACCTCCTGAGTTTGATACTCTCAACTCTGCTCAAATACTTCAACTGAATCAGTCTTTTTCTCTAAAAGTGAGATGAAAAGAGAGGTATTTCAAATCAAAGGTTTCAAGTCTCCCGGTCCTGATGGCCTACCTGTGGTTTTCTATCATAAGCGTTGGGGCATATTCTGGGGCAGCTTGCGACTCAAGGTGCTCTTTCCTTTTTGAGTTCTGGTTATATGCTGAGGGCCTTCAGTAACACCTTCTCAACATTGATTCCAAAAATACTGACCCCTAAATCTATCTTTGATTTTTGACCGATTATTCATTGTAATGTTCTTTGTAAAATTCTTGCCAATGTTCTAGTGTCCAAACTATCCCCTGTTATGGCTTCTCTTATCTTTCCTTTCCAAAACCCATTTGTAGATGGCCGATGCCTTTCAGACAATGTCATATTAGCACAAGAACTCAATCACTATGTTGCTAAAAAGAGAAAACGTAAAAGTGTGCTCATCGCTCTTAAGTTGGATTTGAGTAACGCCTTTAACAGATTACACTGGGATTTTATCAACCATGTTCTACTAGCCATGCATTTTCCTTCGAATTGGGATAGACTTCTCATGCAATGTGTGACAACGGTGCCCGATACTTTACTTGTAAATGGTGCACTCATCCTCATTTTACTCATATGTGTGGCATTCGATAGGGTGACCTGCTCTCACCTTTACTGCTCATTCTCTTCCGTGAAGTTCTTTCCGCTTTCTTGCTCCCAGCTAAACATCGAGGTTTGATATAAGTGATTAAAGCGGGGCATCGATCCCCTCCTGTTTCACATCTCATGTATTTTGATAATATTTTTCTTTCCATTAAACTCAATCAAAATCCTTTCCAAGAAGTCTCAGAGTTCTCTTCTATCCTAACTCCTTACTTTGAGATTTTTGTTCAGGAGATCAATTGGTATTCAGCTTGATGTGTCAACTAATCGGAGGCTCTTGTTCTCTTGTGTGTTTCAAAAAGTATAGGACTGATGTGCTCATTGGTTGGGCTTACTGTTAAACAAAGCTGATCGTGCTACTCTAATACAATATGTTCTATCCTCCCTGTTAATTCACTACATGTCCATTTATAAATTCCCGATTTACGTTTATAAACAGTTTTGGTAGTCTGGTGAAGCTATATTTTTGTCTGGATGGACCAGTGATTGCCAAATGTTCAGCCTTCTCTTTTGGCTTCATACTATACTATTATTAATTGTCCCTGAGATGTGGCTGATATAACCTCTTCGTATTTGCAAAATTGGGATATATATGTCGAATCCTTTCCAGCTCGCATTTTTCGCTCCATCTTCCACCCCAACACTCCTTTGATGAAGCTTTTTGGTCTTTCACTAATAGTAGCTCTTTCTCTATACCGGCCACTTACCGCTTCTTATCGGTCAGCCAAAAAACTCTCTCAATCTTAATAACTCTATTCCCCCTAAACTCTGGTGTCACCCTTGGAAACTGCGATTGCCAGAAAATATTTAAATATCTTCTTTAGCAGTTTCTGCAGAACCATCTTGCTCTTTGTTCTGAACTTTTAAAGAGAAAGTCTCTTGAATGATCCTTGTCCTCTCTGTCACGTTAGGTTTGAAACCCAGGAGCATCTTCTTTTTTGAATGTCCTTGTGTGAAAGATATTTGGATGCACCCCTTGATTGATCCTACTTTTCTTGAATCGGGGCCTTGCATCAGCAGTGAAAGGCTTTTTAACTGGTTATCAAAGCCTATATTTCATCATATTTCTTATTTTTGGTATATTATCCGAATCTCTTTCCTTATCTGGAATATCTAGATTGGACGAAAATTAGTGATATAACTCAAATATAACTCCCAATAATTGGAGAATATCCGGCAATCCCAGTCAAAGTGAGAGATCAATGATCATCTTATTAGGGATTGTGACGTGATCCTTAAGGATCCTGACGTGATCCTTAAGGATCCTAACGTGATCCTAACACATTTGGCCCAGAGTCCAGTCCTACTAGAAGTCTTCTCTTACAGCTACATAAAGGGGTCTACCCTTCCAGGTATAAAAAAACTACACAATTCATGCTTTTTTAGAGTTACTATTCTGTAACTGCGCTCTAACTTAAGCATCGGAGAGTTCTCCGCCGGGAACCCCACCCGGCGGTTACTCATTTTTTGTCTCGCAAGTCATCGGTCTAGGCTCGGGTTCCGTAATGTATGCGGAACATATTTTTATCAACAGCAGATTGGCGCTATCCGTGGGACCCGCCAGCCTAGCCGTTTGACCTCAAAGAAAATTCAACAATTGTATCTACACCTCTGACGGTGTTGTGTTGGAACCACTGACAGAACCACCGTCGCCAAGGGTCTCCAAGATTGAATTGTCGTCGAAAGCAAAAAGAAAACATATTCAAAGAGAGTTCATGATTCCGACAGAGGTATTACAGCAAAGTGCCGCCGGCAGCCATATGGCAGAGCCACCAACAGCATGGCAGCTCCATCAAAAAGCCAAAAGAAACAACAGTAGCAGTGCCGTGGATGCAAGGTATGCTTCCCAACCGTCACAACCATCACCACAATGCTACCGGTCACAACCTAGCGCCGCTGTGAAAAGACAGGTTTTACTGCCTTTATCTCCGGCGGTGTGACCGGAACATCCCAAAGGAAAAAAAGAACCATGGAGTCATCACCAATGGGATCGACGGTACTACCGTCATCAAACAGTCTCACCGCAATCTGCCGTAACACTGACAACAATTTGCCGCCGTCGCGGGAGTTAGATTATCGTCTCAATCAAAGAAAAAATAGAGAATAGGAAGACGCCGCCACAGCAGCGTCACGACAACCACTCTGTTAGCTACTGCACCCTCGCTCACGGCCAAAAGGCTGCCGCCAGAAAGGGTCAAAACCCTAACAGTTCAGCGCCGCCCCTTTGGTCAACATCCTTGGCGTCGCACTGGACACTATCCGTAAGCCCATCGAGTACGTGCCGCTGTCGCTATCCTCCAAGATCTCTCCATCAGCCTCCATTAAGGTTTAGACGGGAGGCCCGCCGCCATCAACCATCATCATTGGTTACCAACAACCCGTGACGATCCACTACGCAATGTCGTAGGACCACCACAGCCACCACAATCAGCCGTGCAACCATCGAAAAGCTGCCGGAGCAGCATCAACAATCCCAAGAAATTAAATAAAAAAAGAGGAAGAAGAAGCTGATCTCGCCATTAGATCAACTCCTCTGGCGAGGCGCCGGCGCCGCACCACCACGGCTTCTCCTGACTGTCGCTCACTCGCTCAGATCCGATCAATCACAACCAACGGCAGCCAACGCACTGCCCCAACATCATCGTGACAAGTCATCCGTCATTGCCGGAGTAACGGCGACATAGTCGTTTGCCCATATATGTGTCGTCCGAGATGGCAACCAGATCGACAACCTCTAAGCGATTCACCAACGTGATTAGCCACAATGCCATGGCCACCATCGCAGACGTCGCACCGCCATTCGGCGATACTTCTGTCAGTGGGTCTTGCGCAACCGGAATGACTGATCCCCTCTCCGTTTTTGCTTGACATCGGCAGTACGATCTGACCAGCAGCGGTAGCAGTCGTGCTTCTGTTATGGAGGGGGCAGACAAGAGAAAGAAAAGGTCAATTCTTTCCTTCTAACATTAAGCCCCATAATTTTGAATATTTACTTTAGGCCCACGTGGTCTTATTTATTGAACATACGCCACAACTTTTAAGTGCATTATATTTTTTTCCTATGAAAGTTGCATATTGATATTTAAGACCCTAAGAGTCTCATTTATATGACTTAGGCCACGTATTTAACCGGAGTAAATGGTCTATTTAAATTCAATACCTAACCGGGCCTCATTTATTTAACATATGCTACGCATTTTTTAAAGTATGTGTACCCATTTTATATTGCATGGCACGTCACTAAAAATAAAGCGACTATAGTTTTAGGCGTTAATAAGCCTTTCGAAGGCTACTTTCAGTGCGCTTCTATTAGCTATACCTACATTTTATTGTGGTCTGGCATTATATAATTGCGCCAATTAGCGCAAGCATGTCACAAGTCGGTGCATCTGACTGCTATGACATATTAAACTCACCTGCGACACGCAGTGCAACACACCCATGTCGGCTAACCGACAAAACCCTACAGTGTCTGAACACCGCTCTTAACTCTATGTTAAAAACATAGTTGCATTTTTATTTGTTTTATTGCTTCAAAGGCTGATATGGATGGTACAACTGCAAGCTCAAGCTCATGCAACCAAGCAAACTGAATCTAGTTGCTTCTCAGTACATTGATGAACTGTGACAGCTACTCTACTGATCGTCAGTGGCATCTTGCTCGGACGAACTACGCATCCTCAAGCTTTATATGCTCATCCAGTCGAGCAAGCAGATTATGGTCTTCTATATTGCTCCCACAGGTCTTCTTGCGACCGGACTCTACATATGGGCCTAAAAGCCATCTTTATATATCCACGCCTTCTCAAAGGCCGGGGGGCTTTATATTTTATGAGATCATTCCTATATATGTTTAATGCCTTATGTCTTATCAGACAGAAAGGTTCGCCACATCGACCATATTACGGGCTTCATGACCCGCGGCTTCTTATTTAGCACCGCGGCAACAAGGACGAGAAACCCCCGAGGGCGCATACGACGAGAATTCGAAGTTCCATCAAACCCCCAAGGGCATGTACAACAAGAATTCTAAGTTCCATCAACCCTAAGGGCGTGTACAATAAGGACTCTAAAGTTTTGTTAAACCCCCGAGGGCGCGTACGACGAGAACTCCAAGTTCCGTTAAACCCCCGAGGCGCGTACAATGAGAACTTTTAAGTTCTATCAAACCCCCGAGGGTATTTGCATGAGCTCCACACTCCATCCGCCCCTAAGGGCGCGTACGACGAGAACTCTTAAGTTCCATCAAACCCCCAAGGGTATTTGCATGAGCTCTGCGCTCCATCTGCCCCTAAGGGCACGTACAACGAGAACTCTTAAGTTCCGTCAAACCCCCGAGGGTATTTGTGTGAGCTCCGCACTCCATCGATCCCTCTAGGGACGAACACCCCCAAGGGTGACAGGATAGAGCTCGAACTCTATCCGAACGGTTTAGTTACAATTCTAACCCGTGAAATGGCAAAGGACTATGGGACTTCATCCCCTCACCATTCTTTGTCAATTCAAAACCCAGCCAAGCGTGAGTACGAGGCTTCTTTGCCAGCTCTTAGCTGATGATAATAGTTTACGACAAAGTAAAACGCAAGCATGATGTGGTCGGCTCGAGCTCAAGAACACACTTGCACAAAATGAACACCCTCCAAAGAAAGGTGACCCCTCGAGGGGACATTCAAACACTTAGCACATGCAATAACTTGCATGCACAGCTTTGTGTCCTCTCCCGAGAGAGGTTACCATGGGGCACAGCTCCTAAAGGATCTCGAGATCCCATGATTCGTCTTTCTAAAGATGATTCCGAATAACCTACTCAGGCGATATTCTAAGACTTAGCTCTCAAGAGCTAGGGTTCTAGCGCCCTACTTGGGCAAAGTTCTAAGGCTTAAGCTCCCGCTTAGGTCGGAGCACATGGAAGAGAGAAATATTGTTACCCCTACAAGTGGATGAGAATCACTTACAAATCTGACGTGTGTCTCGAGACACCAGGTATAAACTTCCTCAGCCAAACATTTTAGCTAAGGAAGTGGGGGGCTTATGATATAACTCAAATATAACTCCCAATAATTGGAGAATACCCGGCAATCCCAGTCAAACTGGGATATCAATGATTATCTTACTAGGGATTGTGACGTGATCCTCAAGGATCCTAACGCGATCCTAACACATTTGGCCCGCGGCCCAGTCCTACTAGGAGTCTTCTCCTACAGCTATATAAAGGGGTCTACCCCTCCAGGTATAAAAAAACTACAAAATTTATACTTTTTCAGAGATACTATTCTGTAGCTGCTTTCTGACTTAAGCATCGGAGAGTTCTCCGCCGGAAACCCCGCCCGGCGGTCACTCGTTTTTTGTCTTGCAGGTCATCGGTCTAGACTCGGGTTCCGTAATGTACGCGGAGCATATTTTTAGCAGTAACAATTAGTATTTCGTGATCAAGTTTCAAACCTTCCCTCATTCTCAGAAAATCCAACTTGATGTTACAAGATACTAGACTTTCTAAAGTTTACCAACAAAGGCTTTGTAAGATTTTTAAGCCTTTTTAAGTTTGTTAATGATAATGCACCACTTTTTATAGGCTTCAAGCATTTTGTCCCCCCATTTTTTCCTTTAAACTTTCCATCCCATTGTTCTTGTGTTACTAGAATTGTGCCAATCACCTGTGTCAAGCAATTACAGAATGCCAAGTTGATAACAGGTTTGGTATATGTTTGGTTTTGTTCAATTCCCACTGGGTATCTACTGGTTCCTCTGTTTCATTAGCTACTTATTCTGACACTTACCTGGATGATGAGACTCTTCTTTCTTTTGCCATAAAGTGGATTGTTACTTTACATTGTTTACATATCATAATTTTAATTACCCCGTCAATCTTACTTGAACAGCTTCGAAGTCGTGCAACTCTGTCTAGTAGCATGGCCTTTCAGCGTATACAGTGTTATGCTAGTTTGTTTGAGTCAACAGCCACCTACAAATTTTTGCATTTAGTGCATATCAGAAGGGGTACAGAACAAGCTCTTGCGCTCGCTCCCATCCTGGCCATATTTGCTCTCCGTCAAAGGCATGGTTGTTAGCAAGCATGGTTTGATGAATCACACACTCTTTCATTTCTTTTGCCTAGCATATATAGTCACTCGCAGCCACAAGAGCTCTCCTTTTGATTTTTGCAGACCATCTTCATATCTTTTGTTTTTATATTTATAGCCTTGTAGTTTATGGTTGTTTTTAGGTTTGCTTTTGCTTAATAATTTTGTTGTAAGTATATGTAAACTCATCTTAGCTTTGTATCCTTTCCACTAATGGTACATATTTCTCAAAATTCTCAACACACATGCGCGCGCACGCACACACATCCACTAATGGTACATATTTCTCGAAATTCTCAACACACACATAATAGGATTTGACTGGTCACGTCTTTGCCCTCCAACCCACAAATACTATTTTTAGAAAATTTTTATTTTCTACATGTAACTAATTAAGTGTTTAAATTTAATTGACCACAAGAGAAACCTGCTAAAATGTACAACCGTCCCACTTCCTAATTTTTAGCCATGACTAGGGAGCATAAGTTCAATAATGCCCATAGTACATGCTCATAAATAATCACATAGGTAGTTTATATAACTAAAAACAATTAGTAGGAACAACTGATAGTTATGTTCTTTGAACCAATTTCAACGCATTCGTTCCTCACAATTATTCTTTATCACGATGAACAGCCAAATAAATTATCCATATATCTATATTCTTCCTTGTTGAATAGAATGATCATCATGTACGTGATTGAGTTTTTATTGGACAATAACATTCAATGATTCAGATTTAGATCCTTAAAGGCACACTAATGTAAGATACTAAGAAAATTGAGTTTTATCTTTAACCTATTATGGAACTATGCATCCCTTCCTTCCCTTTTTTGGTTTTTGAGTTCAACTACGTATTCTCTGTTTGGTAACAGATAGAAGTCAACGCTACAGTGAAAATGGGAATTAAAAGTGTAGTATTTGGTTCCATTTCAGTCGATGCGGAACAAGTGAACATGAAAATCTGAACATGGGACTCAAGACTCACTTTTGATTTCAAGTTTTTCTCACGGGGACATCATATACATGGATTTTTTTACATCATTTTTGTTATTTTGACATACAAACTGTTGAGATTGGGATGACAGAATACAATTTGGTTACATCTTCGTATAATGTACAATCATTCCACTCCAAATTAGGTCAATCTTATCATTTTCTGTATTACTTAAACAAAAAAAGTTATTAGAATTTTCTTTATCATCCGTCAAAGAATTGTTGAAATATTCTTCACAAAATTTTAGATACGTTGGTGATATAACTCAAATATAACTTCTAATAATTGAAGAATATCTGGCAATCCCAGTCAAACTGGGACATTGATGATTATCTTATCAGGATTATAAAAGAATCCTAAAGAGATCGTGACATGATCCTCAAGGATCTTAATGCGATCCCAACACATCTGGTCCACAACCCAGTCCTACTAGGAGTCCTCTCCTACAGCTATATAAAGAGGTATATCCCTCCAGGCATAGGGGATCACACAATTCATGCTTTTTCAGAGTTATTATTCTGTAATTGCGCTCTGACTTAAGCATCAGAGAGTTCTCCGCCGAGAACCCCACCTGACGGTCACTCGTTTTCTGTCTTGCAGGTCATCGGTCCAGGCTAGGGTTCCGCAAAGTACGCGGAACATATTTTTAACAACAACAGTTGAAAACAATATCATGTAATCCAACACACACACACACACACAACGGTCTGATACATGGTACATGACATTTTCTAAAGACATATGGCAATCAAAAAGGATGACACACTACAAGAAAACAGGGTTTTAGCGACGGGGTAATCCGTCGCTAAAAGCCAAAAATCCATCTCTAAAAGAATTAGCGACGGATTCACCGTCGTTAAATATCCCTCGTATAAAAGCCCGTCACTAATAGTTTAGCGACGGAATTTTTAAATCCGTCGCTAAATATGTCATTTTTACCGACGGATTTATTTTAATTAGCGACGGATATTCCGTCGCGAATTATATTCTTTAGCGACGGATTTATATTTTTGAGACGGAATATTCCGTCGCTAAAAAACTTATTATAGGAATACTTTAGCGACGGAATTAATCCGTCGCCAAAAGTCAATTTTTTTTTTGAATTTTTTTTTTATTTTTCAATTACCCAAACCTGTAATACAATTTTCAAATCTCAACAACAACGCGCAATAATCAATACAGAAAGAAATATATATAATCAATTATAAAAAAAAATTATAATAAAAAAAATTCATATATGTACAAGCCGGGAACCGGATATAGCCGGTTAGGAGAGGGGAGAAGAGTACAAGGCGGGTACGGGGGGGAAGCTAGGAACGGGCACGGGAAGGGGCTCATCAGGGGTTCCCGAGTCCCGGATCTGGATCCTGCTGATCCGGGGCCGGGGCAGCCTGTCCAGCAGTGCCCTGCTCCCTGATCATCCGGCACACCACTGTAGCAATGCGCTGGATCTCCTCGTCGTCCAACTGAGGCCGAGGAGCCGGTGTCTGTGGAGGGGCAGCAGGGGGTGAGGACGCTCCTATCACGGCACGAGCAGTCGTGCTAGGCAGGCCGCGTATGCGGCCTTTCGGCCGATTCACGACTTCCGGCGTATCCAGCCATCGCTTCAACCCCCCAGTACTCGCAGCCGTACTAGTGGACACTGATGGCTGTCCGGACTGCTGCTCAGACCCCCTTAGCTGTTCATACGAGGCCTGCAAAAATAGTGGTTTAACGATATGTTAGGGCATTAATTAACGAAACAGACATTGAGGATAGAAAGAAAAAACATTAACTTAAATAAATTGACTCACATCGATCCGCCGGGCAATATCTGAAATATAGTCGCCCGCCCGGTGCGTCTCGTCCTTGTCCTTCTTCCGCACGTGCGTCTGATTATACGTCAGAGCTACGACCTCATCGTCCTCCAGATCCGGGTGCTCGACCGCGTTCTTGTGTCGGACGATGTCGTGTGGCAACGAGTTGAACCATCTCGTTGCCAATGGACTTCTCAAAACAACAATTAATATAAAGAAGGCAGGGTTTGTAAACAACGAGTAATTGAACCATCTCTGGACAACATGGAGTAATTATGGGATGTAAAAGGGCTAATTAGCGCTAACTGGGTTATTAGGGTTAATTACGATTATTAATTATAGCTGATTAGGGTTGATTAGGACTAATTAGGGTTATTTAGTCCTAATTAGGGTTTAATTGTGCCAAGTAGTGATGATTAGTCCTAATTAGGGCTAATTGGGCTTAATTGGGTTATGTTAGGGCTAATTAATGTTAATGAGGGATAGTTTCGGATAATTATAGCTGACTAGGGTTGATTATGGCTAATTAGAGTTATGTAGTCCTAATTAGGGTTTAATTGTGCCGAGTAGTGCTGATTAGTCCTAATTAGGGCTGATTAGTCCTAATTAGGGCTGATTAGTCCTAATTAGGCTCATATTGGGTTATGTTAGGGCTAATTAATGTTAATGAGGGCTAGTTTCGGATAATTATAGCTAATTAGGGTTGATTAGGACTAATTAGGGTTATTTAGTCCTAATTAGGATTTTGATGGTGCCGAGTAGTGTTGATTAGTCCTAACTAGCGCTAATTAGGCGTAATTGGGTTATGTTAGTGCACATTATGACTAATTAGGCTAACTACAATCAATATGCGCATAATTGGGTTCATTTGGGCTAATTTGGGGTAATTACAGCTAATTTGAATTTCATCAGGTTCTTAGGGTTAATTAAAACTAATTAGGCTCGTTGGAGCTAATTAGGGTTAATTGATTTACTAAAATATTGTTAATCAGGACTAATTAGGGGTAATTATAGCCAGCGCTGGAGCCACGATTAGATTCCAGGGGGTGCATGCTAAAAATGTCGCATTAACCTAACTAACCTAAATTTAATGCACATTCAACAACCTCAATTCCGACACCTCATATAGGGTGTCGATATGGTGTTCGATACGTGTCTGACACCTCTGGACACGTGTCCGACACATACCGACACGTGTCCGACGCCTTTGGACACGTGTTCGAAGCCTCCGGACACGTGTCCGACGCCCACCGACACGCACCTCCAGACACATCGGCATACGTTAATTTGTTTTTTAAATGTCGGACACCGTCGATCAAACGTGCTGTCCGTGTCTGCGCTAACTAACAGGTATCTCAATCCAATTGGGTCCCATCCTTCGTCAACAATCTCAATTCCGACACCTCATATAGGGTGTCGATATGGTGTCCGATACGTGTCTGACACCTCCGGACACGTGTCCGACGCCTTTGGACACGTGTCCGAAGCCTCCGGACACGTGTCCGACGCCCACCGACACGCACCTCCAGACACATTGGCATACGTTAATTTGTTTTTTAAATGTCGGACACCGTCGATCAGACGTGCTGTCCGTGTCTGCGCTAACTAACAGGTATCTCAATCCAATTGGGTCCCATCCTCCGTCAACATCCTCAATTCTCAATTTTCAAATGCTCAATGCAATAAAAATTAACAAAAACCACACATTCAATCCAATTGGGTCCCATCCTCCGTCAATAATCTCAATATCTCAAATGCTCAATGCACAATTAACAATCTAAAATTATCAAACAAATTATCAATGTTCAAATGGGAAAAAAAATGTTCAAAATTCACATATCTGATGCGCTTGAATTATTTCAATTTAGGGTTCGATTGTATTAGGGCATTCAATTTAGGGTTCAATTTAGGGTTCGATTCGATTGTATTAGGGCATTCAATTTAGTTTAATTTAGGGTTCGATTCAATTAGGGCATTCAATTTAGGATTCAATTACTTCAATTTAGGGTTCAATTAGGGGGTTCTATTGATTCAATTTAGGGTTCAGTTGATTTGAGGCATTCAATTTAGGGTTCAATTAGTTCAATTTAGGGTTCGGTTGGATTAGGGCATTCAATTTAGGGTTCAATTAGGGTTCGGTTAGATTGGGGCAATCAATTTAGGGTTTAATTATGGGTTCAATTAGTTCAAATTAGGGTTCGATTCAATTAGGGCATTCAATTTAGGGTTCAATTAGGGGGTTCTATTGATTCAATTTAGGGTTCGGTTGATTTGAGGCATTCAATTTAGGGTTCGGTTAGATTGGGGCAATCAATTTAGGGTTTAATTAGGGGTTCAATTAGTTTAATTTAGGGTTCGATTCAATTAGGGCATTCAATTTAGGATTCAATTATTTCAATTTAGGGTTCAATTAGGGGGCTCTATTGATTCAATTTAGGGTTTGGTTGATTTGAGGCATTCAATTTAGGGTTCAATTAGGGTTCGGTTAGATTGGGGCAATCAATTTAGGGTTTAATTAGGGGTTCAATTAGTTTAATTTAGGGTTCGATTCAATTAGGGCATTCAATTTAGGATTTACTTAGGGTTCAATTATGGTTCAATTACTTCAATTTAGTGGTCGGTTGAATTGAATAAACAATACAGAGGCTTTCTTATCCTGATGTCATGCAATGGCCCATAATCTATGACCTTTCAGCGTCACCATGATCTATATCGGTGTTACAGACTAACTACCGAATATGGTTTTCTTCCCTACCTCGTCAAGAATTAAGGAAAATTAGAGATAACAAGTTCAAGTTCTTCAATAAGCCAAGATCCGTCTGAACAACAAAGTGAATGACATCATAAATAATTCAGATAATTTAGGGCAATTGACAAATTAACAAAAAATTGAACCTAAATTGACATACAAATCTAAATAATTCAGATAATTTAGGGCATGCAACCTAAATTGAAGACAAATTAACAAAAAATTCAGATAATTTTTTGACATACAAATCTCGAGGTGGGTACGACGGCGCCGGCGTTAGTGGTGCGGCGGCAATGGTGGGTTTCCTTGCGCGGCGACAGTGGAGGGCTTTGTGGCACGACCGGAGTGCAAGGCTTGGTGGGGCGCGGCGTCGGGTGGGGGACGGGAGTGTCGCCGGAGCTGGGTCGCCGTAGAGAAGGGTCGCCGGAGGTGAGAACGGCGGTGGGTGGGTGGGAGCAGAATTTCAGAGAGAGAACGGGGAGAGAGAAAGAAACCAGATCTGAATTTAAATGGAGGATCTTTAGCGACGGAATAAGACCGTCGCTAAAACTCCGTCGGTGAATGTCTTATTATAAAGACTTTTGTGACAGAATTTTTAGCGACGGTTTTATTCCGTCGTTTAAATAATTTTAAAAAAAAACTCAAAATTACTAATTTTATAAAAAATATTTAGCGACGGTAATTCCGTTGCTAAAAGTCCGCCGTTAAAACTCAGTTGCAAAATACTTTTATCGACGGTGTCTTCCGTCGGTAATAGTATTTTGCAACGGAGTTTTAACGACGGTATATTCCGTCGCTTAAAGACATGTTTAGCGACGGAATACCTTCCGTCGCTAAAACTCCGTCGCAAAATACATATTTTCTTGTGGTGACACTTCCAGATTATAAGTATTATGATGACGATTGTGTGAGTAGCGATGCTTGAAGATTTGTCGTTCCGCCGTGTATGTAAATGGCTTCAATAACATTAGGTAGCATTTGGTCATTCAATCATTCATGAGATCAATATTACTTTATAATGACAAGTTGAGGCTATTGTTGTTTGTAGTTTTAGGCTTCCGTTAAGTGTCTTTTTGAAATTCTCACTTATTCAAATACTTTCAACTATGAACAGTCGTGGAGTCAATCATAGAAGTCGACTTTTTTTTATTTTTGAACAATCCTTTTCTTTTGCCTGTCTATTTTTCTTAGCTTTTACTAATGTCTATGTCTTTATCCAATGCATGTTTGGTATGCTTTTTTTTACCAACTTGGAAGGCATCATCCTAAATATGAAGAAGGTGAAAACGAAATGTGACTTTCCAAACTTAGCAGCAAGGAGATAGATGCTGCAGATAAACTAAAGCTCATTCAAATTGCATTATTTGTTTGTAATCCATTGAGTTTTGTGGTCACACCTAAGACTTTAGGCGTTTCTCGCTCCGGTTCATGAGTACAAAGTACAAGGAAACTTATTAAAATATGTAATATTTGAAGTTCAGTTTTTCATATTTTAGTTTTATTGTTGTCTCTTAACTTTTAGAAAGTGCCACTAAAATTAGAGTTCAATCGACTAGAAGGCGAGTTAAATATCAACTTCCATCTCCATATTTGGGGGGTACGACTAAGAATATGAGGGTACAAATGTAATTAAAAGTGGAACTAATGATGTGGAAGTTAATTTTGTAGCATGAGAAAACAATTTTTGAAAAAAAGAAACAAGAAAGGTAATTTTCGTTCTACTGTTGTTCCACAAGACTGTTAAGAGAAACTGATTTTTTTCTTTGGCTAAAATCAAAGTTGATAATGACCGCAACTTGAAAATATTTTTTTTCTTTTGTTGCATTTTCTAATTAAAGAAATAGTAATACTTTACACTTCAATTGTCATTCACAGTGATTATTGGCGCATCATTAGATTCAACGCGCGCGCGTTTTTTACCTTCTAACTTTCTAGCCCTAATTTTTTAGAATTTTTAATTTAAAATAGACTACTTAAATCTTAAATTATGGTTGGCTAAAAAAAAAACTGATAACCTACGAATTCTAACCATACCATCCCATAACCTCTATTCTCCCACGTTATAATTAACTACTTCCCTTTTTTCCGTGTATAGCACGGGATATATATTACTATGATTCTTAAACATTGAGATAAGATAGAAATGAGAACAAGAATCTAAGGAAGATTGCTGCAATTCCTAAGAAAAAAACAATAAGTAAGAAAGATAATTAAGTAAGAATAATAATACTTTCCAAGTGGTGCGGTAAGCTGCAATTAGTCCGAGACGTCAGGAGAATACGCTCAAACCGTCAGCTTTTCCCAAAATACGAAAGTCAAAGGTAGCACCACTCCCCTCCACAATCTCTTTGGTCGGCCCGCTCCCCACCTCGATCCTGCTTTTCTGCTCTGCATTCCCTTTAATCAATACCTGCACATGTCCTTGACCTCCCGCTTGCAACCTTCGCCTTCTACCCCTTTCTGGAGCAGTGCTGCTAACTTACAAAAAGCTTTAGGCCCGTTTGACACTCTTTTTTTTCAGTTTTAAAAACTGAAAAAAAAAGATCGTTTGGTAACCATTTTTTTTTCAATTTAAAAAATTAGTTTTTAAACTGCAGAGAAAAAAAAAACTCCAAAAACTGGTTTTTTTTTTTCACTTTTGGTTTTTTTTTTTCGACCACCACCGCCACCCTCCCATCGCCGGCAGCCACCTCAGGCGACCACCGCCGCAGACTGCCGACAACCACCTCCGGCCGCCGGCGACCACCGGCAGCCACCTCCGGCCGCCGGCAGCCACCGCCAGAGACTGTCGGCAGCCATCTCCGGCTGCCGGCGACCACCGCCGGAGACTGCCGGCAGCCACCTCCGGCCGCCGGCCACCACCGCCGGTGACTGCCGGCAGCCACCTCTGGCCGTCGGCCACCACCACAACCACTGTCGACCACCGCTACGCCCCACCACCGCCACCGCAAACCACAAAAAAAAAAGTCAAAATAAAAAGGGTTACCAAACACCAAAAAAAAAAACCTCAAAAAAAAAAGGGGTTATCAAACACCCACTTGTTTTTATAAAAAAAAAAATTAAGCTGCTCTTTAAAAACTGAAAACCAAAAAAAAAAATTTGTCAAACGAAGTCTTAGTATCTGAATCTGCTCTCTCGAATCCACGTTCACATACATAAAATGGGTTTCCGTTTGCTGTATTTGGCTCATGTTCCTCTCCATAACTTGCGCCTGCTTCAAGCTCCTTCGCTTCTTTCTCCACCCCATCTTCTACCTCACCTCCTGACCCACCCAGCTAGTAGCTAGCACTGTAGAATCAATATAAATTTTATTGAAAATCGCTGACTACTTTAAAGTATTTAAAAGTTATTACGAGCTCCAAAACATTACCTTACGTCACACAGTTATTGTAAATACCATTGTAGTGACAAATAGATTGTCACTCGAGTATGTCTTGGGTCCCTAGAAAATAATTCTCAGCGTGTTACAACTTTTCATGTTTATTTCTACACGGCATTATGTGATTCAATTAAAATTTTTAAATAATTGTTACTGTGGCACAAACTAATGTTGGGGACTATTGTAATCAATATGACATGAAGTATTCTAGAACGTTATTAAACGATATAGTTGAGACAGTCCTTAATTAATTTAACAGAAGGAGAAAATAGAAGTTATTGAATAATTTATTTAACAATTTTAGACAATCGGTACACTTGGTGTGAACCGTACCATGCAATATTCTAGAACGTTATTAAACGATATAGTTGAGACCATTTACTAGGAAAATAAATAGGCTAACGTCATTAAACAATATCCTAAATCGTTGAGACTATTTATTGGGATCATGTAGTATGTTTTGGAGAAGACAATTTGATTAAGGACTGTCCCGTTTTGCTCGTTGCGATCGCTTCCAACATTTCACAATGTTCTAAGAGAAGACAGTTAATGTGGAGATATATATATGCTTGGTATTGACTGTGGTTTTATGGATGTGTCAATTGAAGGGGATTCAAAGAATGTGATTACGACACTTAAAAGTGCGAAGGACGATTTATCGACAATAGGTGTTCTCATGGATGATGCCAAGAAAATGCTTTTGAGGTTTCAGAGATATGAATTACATTGGACTAAAAGAACAGGAAATACGGTGGCTCATAAATTAGCAAAATATGCAAGGGTACACTTGGATTCTAGAATTTGGTTAGAGGAAGCGCCTGATTTTTTAATGCCGGCTATCCTCAGTGATGTAACCGATAATGAGTAATAATATCGCTCTTTCATCTAAAAAAAAAAATTACAACACCCGGAGGAGTTAGGAGTGCAGCTAGAGGGAGACACGGCTAGGGTTTCATACCTTGTGTTTGGTTTGTGTTTTACTTTGTAACTAAAATGTATATATATATATTTACATATATACCTTGTCATCTATATTATATATGTATTTTGACTCGTGTGAAGCCTTATTTGCCTTCGAAACTTTAATTTTTTTTCTAGACTTTTTCTATTTGATAAATACAACTAAATAGGTGGTAGCATATAATTGGTCAAAAAGTTGCTTTATCAATTTTTAAATTCTATTTATATTTGTGTGAATATTATTGGTTAAAACATATAACCAAACCCATCCCACTTTCATAATCATCATCTGATATATATATATATAGGGGACTGATCCACACCCACCGGTGGAGAAATAACAATTTCTCCACCGAACCGCAGGTAAGAGCAGCGGTTGGCCACGTGGCGCAAAAAAGGACGAAAAGGGACAAAAAAGGACGAAAATACTATGAGAAATTCATGAAAATATCACGAGAAAATGAAAAACTCGTGAGAAAATGGTGGCAATAATGCCCAACCGCAACTCCTACATGCGGTTGGCATTATTGCCTTCCGTGACCCCACCCCCCACCCGTCACCCCCCTTGCCCCCCACCCCCTTGCCCCCACCCCGTGGCCCCCACCCTATGTCCTTTTCCCCCACCCGTGAACCCCCCTTCCCCCATCCGTGAACCCCCTCTTCCCCCACGTGTCATTACCACCCTACCCCCCACCCCCACGTGTCATTCCCCCCTCCCCCTCCCTGCTGTTCACTCACGGTTCTTCTCTTCCTCTCTCACTTTTCTCTCTATAAAATCCCTCCTCCCCGAATCATTTCTTCCACCCTCCTCATTCTCCCTATCTCACCTACATACAAACAAAAAAAATTTACGCTAGAAGATCGGTGGATAACCGCTAAAAGATCGGTGGATTTTTCTTAAAATATATCAAGTTAAAACAAGTAAGTATTTTTCAATTTGTTCTTACCAATTGATTGTTTAAATTGTGTTACGCTTAAATTGTTCTTACAATAGTCTAAAATTCGTGTTTAGGGCGTCAAAGGGCGTCAAAATTACGTTTTGACAAATCGGGGTATTACATTCGAAAAATTCCAAAATAGCGATTTTTTAGGGCGTCAGAAATAGAATTTTTCACGAATTTATAAAAAATAGCTAGAGCTAGATTTTTCCAAAGTACGAAACAGAGACCCTAGTTATTTTCAAAAGATTTGTATTAGGTAAAAATTTCAGATTTTTCCAAAGACTGGAAAGGGGTTAACTGATACACGCAACCTTGTAACTTTGCAGTGTAATTTAAAATATCAAGCCAGCGCGATTTCACGCAAAACTTTTATGAGAACCCTAGGGTGTTGGGAAGTTCCATTCCCCAGGAATTCGGGCCATTCCGAAGCCGTTAGCTAATTTTTTGGCCGAACGGGCTTTTAAGCGCTCGATCCGGACACCGGTTCGGGATTTTTAGGCAAAAAATCCGTAAAATACTTTTTAGATCAAGAATGAACTCAGGAAGCTTAAAATAGCATTTTAAAGCACTTTTGATATTTTCTGAAGCCAGGGGGTATTTTGGTAATTTGCCACCCGAGAGGGGTATTTTGGTAATTTTCCCGAAAAAATTTTCCAACGGACTTTTAAGTCCAGAAATGTAAGTAAAACGCCTGAAATGTTGTTTTGCAGCTGATTGCGGGGCGTAATTGTCGCTAAAGGTGAAAACTTAATTAGACAGTTTTTTCACGAATTTATAAAAAATAGCTAGAGCTAGATTTTGCCAAAATACAAAACAGAGACCCTAGTTATTTTCAAAAGATCTGTATCAGGTAAAAATTTCAGATTTTTCAAAGACTAGAAAGGGGTTAACTGATACGCGCAACCTTGTAACTTTACAGTGTAATTTAAAATATCAAGACAGCACGATTTCGTGCGAAACTTTTATGAGAACCCTAGGGTGTTGGGAAGTTCCATTTCCCAGGAATTCGGGCCATTCCGAAGCCGTTAGCTAATTTTTTGGCCGAACGGGCTTTTAAGCGCTCGATCCGGACACCGGTTCGGGATTTTTAGGCGAAAAATCCGTAAAATACTTTTTAGATCAAGAATGAACTCAGGAAGCTTAAAATAGCATTTTAAAGCAATTTTGATATTTTCTGAAGCCAGGGGGCATTTTGGTAATTTGCCCCCCCGCGAGGGGTGTTTTGGTAATTTTCCCGAAAAAAAGTTTTTCAGTCCAGAAATGTAAGTAAAACACCTGAAAGGTTGTTTTGAAGCTGGTTTGATGGGCGTTAGGGTGACAATGAACCCCGGGGGCTATTTTGCTAATTTTACATTACACAAATTTGTGCTTAAAATAACTTTTAGTTCAGGAAAGGGTGTGAGACACCTGAAAAGTTATTTTAAAGAGTGAATTCAGGAAGCTTAAAATCCCATTTCAAAGCACTTTTCAGTTTTTTTTTGTCAGGGGGCATTTTGGTAATTCGCATCCCCGATAGGGGTATTTTCGTAAATTTGCAGCGTTAAGTTTTTCAAAGGATTTCTTAGTCCAGAAATGTAAGCAAAGCACCTGAAAGGTTGTTTTGAAGCTGATTTGGGGCGTTAGGGTGATAATGAACCCCCGGAGGCATTTCGGTAATTTGCCGCTCATCGGGGGCTATTTTGCTAATTTTACATTATACCAAATTTCCCGAAAGACGGTGGTTTAAATAAATTTTATTCTTCTTTTATTTAAATCTATGACTTGTTGAGAATGATATAATTTTTATTTTTTAGATTCCAGTATAAATATGGATGCAACTGGAGGAAATAATTTTTGTGAAGGTTCTGATCCACCTTACGTTGGTCAAGTTTTTCAAGCACTGGACGAAGTTGAAGCATACTATAGAGCATATTCGAAAACGATAGGTTTCGGTATTAGAACTAAGACGACTAGAAAACGGGCGAATACAGATCAAATTTGTGCAAGACTATTTGAGTGTCATAGAGGAGCACCGCATGTAACTCCGGTCGTTCGGATCAGTGACGAAGGGACAACAAGACAAAGAAAACGGGACACATTTCCGGGTACCGGCTGCAAGGCCCATGTGTATGCAGTACACCGAAAAAATGAAAACCATTGGGTTGTCACAGGAGTGGAGTTGAGCCATAATCATCAGTTGATGACCCCCAGTAAGATTGGTCAAATTCATCAACACCGAGAAATAAGCGCGGCACACAGACAACTAATTTTTACAATGGCCGAGGCTAAAATTCCACCTTCTAAGATGATGGGGGTTTTCTCAAGCCAGGCTGGGGGGATTGACAAGTTGAGTTTCAACGAAGTAGACCTTCGAAATGAACTTCGTGCTCAGAGGAGAGAGTCTTTCGGTAAGAGTGATTCTCAAACTACACTTGATCTCTTCAGGTCCCTTCAGAGTGAGAATTCTGGATTTTTTTACAGTCTCCAACTGGATGATGAGAACCGCATTAGTACTATATTTTGGGCGGACCCCCGTTCTAGAGCTGCTTACCAAAATTTTGGGGATGTTGTGACGTTTGACACCACATACCGCACCAATAAGTACTCTATGCCTTTTGCTCCGTTCACCGGGGTGAACCACCACTATCAGTCAATCTCGTTTGGCTTTGCCCTGCTTAGGGATGAGACGGAGGAGTCATTTACGTGGTTATTTGAAACGTGGCTTCAAGCAATGTATCATATTCCTCCAAAGACCATCATCACCGACCAAGATCTGGCAATGAAAAATGCAATCGCTAAGGTCCTTCCAGATACTCACCATGGCCTGTGCACATGGCACATAAGCAACAAATATCCCGAACGGCTTCACCATGTATATGCAAACCATCCGTCATTCAAGACTGACTTTAATACATGTGTGAAGAAATCGTTGACGGTAGACGTGTTCGAGGAGAGGTGGGCCACGTTAATGGATACTTACTATTTGCACAATCACGAATGGTTACAATCGTTGTATGAGATCAAGACACAGTGGGTCGGTGCCTACACCAAGAAGTTTTTTGCAGCCGGAATGACTACGACCTCGAGAAGCGAAGCTATGAATTCATTCTTTGATGGGTACGTAGGCCAGTCTTCAAGTATAGCGGAGTTCGTACTAGAGATGCAGAAAGCCGTTGACAGGCAATTGTACCGTGAGAGAGAAGCCGACGCGGCTACAGTTTGCAAAGAAAGAGCTATACTACTTTATTCACCTTTAGAGGCTCATGCGGCTCAAGTCTATACCAAGGAAATGTTTCGACAGTTTCAAGAGGAACTACTAAAGTCGAATCAATATGGCATGACAAAGTTGCACGAGTATTCCACCAGAGATATCAAGGTTTATGCTTTGACAAATGTGACGAACTTCGCCAATCCGTGCTCTTCGTCGGCTCCGAGGACCAGACGACATTTTACCGTAGCAGTTTGTAAGGACACCGGGTTGGTTAATTGCAACTGTCAACTGTTTGAGCATAAAGGTATACTTTGTCGACACGCGTTGAGGGTTTTGAGCGCCAAGAATGCTAGTGAAATCCCTCCACCGTATATCTTGGAACGGTGGACGAAGGAAGCCAACAGAGTCCACGGTCACATTCCTTACGTGCCCAATGTTTCAGTTGATTTCGAGCAATCTGAGTCGCTGCGATATAATCACCTTTGTAACATCATGCACGGTTTATCAATGGATGCAGCGTCGACATTTGATGGGTACAGGTATCAAGTTGAAGCAGCCGCACGGGATAAGGCTATGCATGCACAGTTTAGGATGGCATTACCAGAAACTGTGGACACTCCGACTACTCGGACAACTCCAGGCGGTAGATTCAATCGAGCCAAACAGCCAGTCATTGACGGCACTGACCTACAAGGTGAGGAGGACGACATTTTTGATCCAATTATTTCTCAAACAAAAGGGCGAAAACGAGCAATACGCATGAAGAATCCGATTGAAGAAGCAACGGGTCAAAAAAAATTACGAAAGTGTGCGTTGTGTAATAAGATGACTGATCATGACAAGAGAAACCATTATAAAGTGTTAGGTATCGAACCTGGCAGTATGGTCGAGGAGGACGATGATGAGGAAGAGTGTTAGGGTTAATGTTTCAGTTGTATAAATTGAACTTTTATAATGTTTAAATTTGTGATTTGGTTTGTGCAATCTTTAATTTGTGATTTGATTTGTGGATTATTGATATTTTTGGTAACTCCGTTTTCGGGCACACTTTAGGCCCCAATTGATAGCTTCCGAAAAAAGTTGTAATTTTTTTTGTCACTTTTTTTCGCTCATTGCACTTCAGGCACGCTAGTTAGCCCATTTGTAAGACTTTCGGCGAAAAACGAGACACATTAATTTTTGAGTTTTCCTAGGAAGGGCCTATTCGGGCACACTTTAGGCCCCAATTGATAGCTTCCGAAAAAAGTTGTAATTTTTTTTGTCACTTTTTTTCCGCTCATTGCACTTCAGGCACGCTAGTTAGCCCATTTGTAAGACTTTCGGCGAAAAACGAGACACATTAATTTTTGAGTTTTCCTAGGAAGGGCCTATTCGGGCACACTTTAGGCCCCATTTGATAGCTTCCGAAAAAAGTTGTAATTTTTTTTGTCACTTTTTTTCCGCTCATTGCACTTCAGGCACGCTAGTTAGCCCATTTGTAAGACTTTCGGCGAAAAACGAGACACATTAATTTTTGAGTTTTCCTAGGAAGGGCCTATTCGGGCACACTTTAGGCCGCATTTGATAGCTTCCGAAAAAAGTTGTAATTTTTTTTGTCACTTTTTTTTTGCTCATTGCACCTCATGCACGCTAGTTAGCCCATTTCTATGAATTTCGGCGAAAAGCGAGACGCGTAATTTTTTCGAATGCCGTCATATGAAAGGTATATTCGCGCACATTTTAGCGCCAAATTCATAGCATGCGAAAAATTATGTACATTTCTTTTTGGTACAGTTTTTTGTAACATCACAGCAGCTAGCCACGCACGTCAGGATAATGGTAATGAAGGCGTCTAGCTTCATTCTTTTTCAGCTCCCAGGCTATCCTATACCTAAACGTCAAGGCATCCTTCCTAGTCCACGAGGAGTGTTTGAGCACTTCCGAGCGAGCAATGTAGTCCATGTACTTGAGGACGTAAATCCCGCAATCGTGACCGTTATATTGCTTTGGTCGGTCCTTTATCATCACGACCGTCCAAGGGTCACCCTGTGGCCGTCCGCATGCTAGCGAGAGGACAGTAGTCTGCATCCAACAATAAAAACGAGAATCAAGCCTATGAGACAAGAACAATATACTATGAGCCAAGGTCAAAAAATAAATACTAACCACTAAAGTGATGTACTCGTTGTACATCTGTGCCAGCAGCTGTCCAGGCTCGTCCTCCCTTAGGCTATCGTATATGTGAACCGTTCTGAACGCTGGATGGAGAACTAATAGGAACCAGTGGTTTGCATGATGACAGGGTATCATGATAAGGTTCGCATCAGCAGCGGGACATTGATAGTCTGCGTTCATCATGCCTAACACGTTTCGACCTGGTTTCCACTTACTCCTGCCGCCCCCTCGCCTCCATTCTGTGAATTCTCTCACCGTTAATTCCACAAAATGAGTGGGATACATGTTAAGCTTCAAATATTCAGAACGGTTAAAACGTTGCTCTCTAATCCGGAGCAGTTCTATGTAAGCGTTCATGACAAAATTTGAAAGATCTGTCTCCGGCGCCAACGTTCTGATATCCTCATGACCTAGGAATGTCGCAAGGGGAAAGTCTGCTGAATTGACAGGCTCATGCCCGAAGTAGTGCCGGTCGATCCAAGCCATCTTGTCCGACCTCAATGGCTTCGTCGCTTGTCCTTTGTCCGACCGAAAGCTTGGGCGCGAGGCCTGGATTCCTACTTGGGGAACCTGACTCTGGCACTGAGAGTCGTATGCGTCAGGAGGCAAGCGACTATACGGCTCCCACACCTGACTCTGGGGCTGATAGTCGTACGCGTCAGGAGGAGGGCGACCAGACGGCTCCCACACCTGACTCTGGGGCTGATAGTTGTACGCGTCAGGAAGAGGGCGACCAGACGACTCCCACACCTGACTCTGGGGCTGATAGTCGTACGCTTCAGGACGAGGGCGACTAGACGGCTCCCCTTCGTAACCCCGGTACGCAAGACTAAAGTTTTGAACTTCAGTCTTGTACTTCTCAATGGACCTCTTGAGATTGTCAGGAGCCTGCGCGACAAACCAGTCAAACGACTCCAGCTGCTTGAACACCTCAATGCCCTGGTCAACCTAAAAAACATGCATAGAAAATATGGCTAATCATATTTGACAAATGGTCGATAAGGTGCGCAAATAAATTATCAAACAACACTAGCATGACTTACAATGGCCAATGCCCAGAACTGGTCATAGACCTCACGTGGCGCGTACGATGTCTTCTTCACCTGGGAAGGGCGATTCACCCTCGTGCGCGTCACCCTGAGAAACCACTGTAAGTATTCCTCAGTACTAATGCCGTCGTGCTTCAGCGATACAAGGCTATCATACGTTTCCTGCCAGGTATTCCACTGGTGCACCTCGTCACCCAACAAAATCAAGGCATCAGCCACCTCGAAGTTCGGCCCTCGACCACCCCTGTATGGCCGCATGTCTACAGCGGGTTTTGGTATCCCTTGTGGACAGCCAGCTTGCTTCATAGCTCGATCGGGCATCTGAAACTCACATTCTTCGAAGTGAATGAGCGGCACCCGAACCAAACCTGCCAGCACGTACGACACCGGAAGTTGCCAACACCACTCATCCAACAGATGCATCACCTTGCCATATGGCTGCCACGTCACCTGGGATGCATCTAGTATCTCTAGTTCCCCCCGATAGAACTTTAGATGGTGGTGAGGGTCTACCCGTCTCCACCTCCGGTTGGTCGTAGGCCCCCAGGCCCACACCCTAGGCCACGTCTCATCGGAATCTACCAACGGTTGTGGACGACCCATGGGTAGCCTCTCGTAAGACCAAACCTGTGAATGCAAACATTATATGGAATTAGTAATTAATCCCGAATATATTGACTAAGGATCCTACCAAGAAAATAAATGCTCATACCTGTAATAGAGTCAGGCAGGCGGCAATGGACTTGGCACCGTTTCTCGTAGCCTTATGCAGTGCTCGATATAGGTGCGCAAGGACAGCTGAACCCCACGAATAGGAGTATACCTCCTCAAGATCCTCCAAGAACACCATATACTTCGGATGCACCGTGTTTTTCGAATGCGTCGGAAGTAATATAGCTCCAATAATATACAGAAGGAATGCCTTCGTATACGTCACGAAATCTTGAGGAGTGTATTCATCCGGTAGCACGCCGTACTGCTCTCTCAGCCATTTAAGCTTGACGCCGTTTGTTGTAAGCGCTGCCCTTGGAATTCCCGGAAAATACTGCATAGCCATATTCGCTATGGATGCAGACGGCACGTTCAAAGTAACGGGTCTGCCGTGACATGGGATTCCAAGTATAAATCCGACGTCCTCTAACGTAACAGTCATTTCACCAAACCGGAAGTGAAATGAGTTCGTCTCGCTCCTCCATCGTTCAACTAGAGCGGATATAAGGCAATCGTCGTGTCGAGACCATTTCCCGGGATCGGTGAACAGGGTTAAATTTTGACGGTGTAATAGCTGTATTTGTTCCTCGTTTAGTACCCACTCTTCAAGGTGCCTTGTGCTTTGAATTGTTTCCAAAACACCCCTATCGACACCGTCAAATACGTGCCTCGCGACGTGGTCATCGTCATCGTATAGGATTGATGTATCATGAGGTCCAGAGCTGAAATTCATACCTTTAAGAACAAAATATAATTATAAACCAACTTAGCGTCCATAATATCCATAATATTTACATTCCAAAACTATAACTGGATCTTTAACCTAGCTTACCAACACATTAGCAATAGTCATTATTTCAATGTATTAAAACAAATCCTCAATTCCCACCACTCCGAACGCTTAATTACGCTAGTTCCCACTGAATTTAGCGCCAACGTGGTTATATAGCAATATATAGCCCGATGGCCCCTACACCCCCAACACCTCAAAACCGCTTTAAAGTCAAGTTTTTAAATGTATTACGTCAATTATATACCAAATATATCAGGAAAAATTTTAAAGGGGGAAAGTTACCAAAACACCCGCTACTTATGCAAAATATCCCCTGGCAGTCATCGCCAGTGCGTCACAAGGTTCAGAACATCTGGAACAAAATAAGTTTTCGGGTGTCTCACACCCTTTCCTGAACTAAAAGTTATTTTAAGGTATGAATTTTAAGCTGGATCCTTCCTAGCAAAATAGCCCCCGATCAGCGGCAAATTACCGAAATGCCCCTGAGCGTTCACTATCACCCCAACGCCCCCGAACCAGCTTCAAAACAACATTTCAGGTGGTTTACTTACATTTCTGGACTAAAAAGTCGTTTGAAAAACTTGGCGCGGGAAAATTACCAAAACACCCCTTGGGCGGGAAAATTACCAAAACACCCCTACGCGCGCCACGTCAGCTTCAAAACAACATTTCAGGTTTTGTAATTACATTTCTGGACTAAAAAGTCCATCGAAAAACTTAGCACTGTAAAATTACCGAAATACCCCTCTCGGGGCGGCGAATTACCGAAATGCCCCTGGCATCGAAAAATATCAAAAGTGCTTCGAAATGCTACTTGAGGCTTCCTGAATTCATTCTTGACATAAAAAGTATTTTACGGAGGTTTCGCCCAAAAATCGCGAACTGGTGTCCGGATCAAGCGCTTAAAGGGCCGTTCGGCCAAAAAAATAGGTAACGGCTTCGGAATGGCCCAAATTCCTGGGGAATGGAACTTCCCAACATCCTAGGATTCTCATAAAAGTTTCGGCCCAAATCGCGCTAGCTTGATATTTTAAAATACACTGCAGAGTTACAAGGTTCCCCATATCAGTTAACCCCTTTCCAGTCTTTGGAAAAATCTGAAATTTTTACCTGAGACAGATCCTTTAAGAATAACTAGGGTCTCTTTTTTGCATTTTGGCAAAATCTACCTCTAGCTATTTTTTATAAATTCGTGAAAAACTGTCTATATTTGGCGTCCTAAAAAATCGCTGTTTTGGAATCTATAAATGTAATACGCTGATTTGTATAAACCTAACATTGAATTATAAGGAAATTCAAAATACTTACTTGTTGTGACTTGATGTATTTACAGAAAAAACTACCGATCTTCTAGCGGTTATCCACCGATCTTCTAGCGTAAAATTTTTTGGTTTGTATTGTTATGGAGATTATGTAGGTGAGATATGAAGTACGAAGGAAGTTGGTAAAAGATGACAGAGTGCAGAAGAAGGGTTCGGGGGAGGGGATTATAAAGAGAGAAGCGAGGAAGAGAGAAGAAAAAAGACAGAAAAAAGTGAGGAAGGGTGGGTGTTTACGCGGTCAAAGGCTGCGGCAAAAAAAAAAATTTCGGCAGAAGGATACCACGTGGGGGCATCACGGGGGAGGGAAGGACGACACGTGGCATCGAGGGGAAAGACACCAGGTGGGGCATCACGTAGGGACGCCACGTGGCAGGGGAGGGGAGACCAACCGCGGGTGGTACCAGCGGTTGGGCCACGTGGCAGGGGAGGGGATGCCACGTGGCATGGGGGGAGGGGACCAACCGCGGGTTGTAGGAGCGGTTGGGCCCTGCGGATGAGGGGGAGGGGACGCCACGTGGCAGGGGGAGGGGACCAACCGCGGGTGGTACCAGCGGTTGGGCCACGTGGCAGGGGGACGGGACGCCACGTGGCAGGGGAGGGAGACCAACCGCTGGTACCACCCGCGGTTGGGCCACGTGGCAGGGGGAAGGGACGCCACGTGGCAGGGGAGGGAGACCAACCGCTGGTACCACCCGCGGTTGGGCCACGTGGCAGGGGGAGGGGACGCCACGTGGCAGGGGCGGGAGACCAATCGCTGGTACCACACGCGGTTGGGCCACGTGGCAGGGGAGGGGATGCCACGTGGCAGGGCCATCGCCCCAACCGCCGGTTGTCCAAGCTTGTGGGCCACGTGGCAGGGGGAGGGGACGCCACGTGGCAGGGGCCATGGGGTTGGGCCACGTGGCAGGGGTGGGGGACGGCACGTGGCAGGGCATATTAATGCCAACCGCTGGTTGTGCATGCGGTTGGTGTCCTTTTTCTCCTTCTCGCCATTTTCTCACCATTTTTCTCACCATTTCTCGTGCCTTTTTCGCCATTAATGCAGTGGCCGTACGCCTTTTTCGTCCTTTTTGCGCCACGTGGCCAACCGCTGCTCTTACCTGCGGTTCGGTGGAGAAATTGTTATTTCTCCACCGGTGGGTGTGGATCCCCATATATATATATATATATGGGGGAGCCGATCCACATCTACCAGTGGAGAAATGCTATTTCTCCATTATAAATCTAGTCGTCCACGTGTACTCGTGGATGACCCAGA